>CAUYON010197058.1:0-32795 GCA_963573935.1 Arctocebus calabarensis
CATATAGTGATTAAGAAAATGCCATGAAGGCTGTGTTTAACAGTTCGACCAAAATATTTCAGATTGTATATGAAGTCAGCACATTGTGCCCCATGATTGCACTAATGTACACAATTATGATTTAATAAAATTATAAAAAAAAAAGAGACGTGAATACTACCTGCTCTCAGGAAGATAGATGAACAGCTAACGAACATATGAAAAAGTGCTCATTGTCCTTAAGCATCAGAGAAATGGAAATCAAAACCAGCCTGAGATATCACTTAACCCCAAGAAGAATAGCTGACATCATAAAGTCCCAAAGTTGCAGATGCCGGCACAGATGTGGAAAGAAGGGAATGTTTTTACACTGCTGGTGGGATTGCAAACTAACACACCTTCTTCGGAAATAAGTATGGAGAATTCTCAAAGAACTCAAAATAGACATTCCATTTAATCCTACAGTCCCATTACTAGGCATTTACCCAGAAAAGAAATAAATTTTATCATAAGGACATTTGCACTAGATTGTTTATCACAGCTCAATTTACAATCAGCAAGATGTGTAAACAGCCTAAATGCCCATCACCTAGGAATGGATTAATAAACTGTGGTATACATATGCCATGGAATTCTATTCAGTCATAAAAAAAAAAAATGGAGACTTTACATCTTTTGCATTAACCTGGATGGAGTTGAAACACATTCTTCTTAGCAAAGTATCACAAGAATGAAAAAGCAAATATCCAATGTACTCAATTCTAATATGAAGCCAGTAGACAGTCTAATTCATACCCACACAAGAGAAAAACTCAATTCAATTCAAGTTGGGACGAGGGGGAATCTGGGAGGGGAAAGAAGGGATGAGGGAGGGGTGATTGGTGTCTGTCACTTAGTGGGCACAGGTAAGAGTAAATAGCACCCTTCTTGGGGGAGGGGCACAACAATTTGTTAAGGACTCTTCTTAATAAATACAAACATTGGCTTCCTACTTGGATTCCCCCTCTCCACTGCCATAGGTTCTATTTTCCCCCTCTTCTGCTTATTATGTTTACCAATCTTTCTCCCTGTTAATAAATTCTGTCCTGCCACTTAAAAACAAACAAACAAAAATGCAAACAATGTAGCCAATCTATTTGTACCCTCATATTAATCTGAAGTTAAAAATATATATAAAAAATAAATTTTAAAATTTCATTTTACGAAAACCACATAACATAGCTGAATGAATTGCCTCACCAGGTAATGAGAACCCCAGGACTGGACATATTTAATCAAAATCAGATGACAACTTTTCAGGAACACCGAAGATTCCTTCTGGGTTAAAAATTTCCTGGGAGACATCACTGATTCCTCCTTTCCCTCATGTCAACCCTGGTTCCATTTTTATATATCCTATTGATCTACAACCAAAATACGTCAGTCCACTTTATTTCCACTGCCCCATCAGAGAAAGGACACAATTATCTCTTTCCTCAACAGTGACATTTGCCCCCATCTGATCTACTCTTTTGATGTAAATTCAATTCTCATCCAGAAAATGGGAAGCCAAATTATGTCACTCTCCTGCTTAAAATACTTAGTACTTAGAATAAAATTCAAAATCTCCACTCTGGTCTAGAAGATCCTCTGGCATTTAGCTCCCTTCTATATATTTATTTACTTCAATCTTTCCCACAGTAATGTAGTCTTCAAGTAAATGGAAACAGCTCCTGTGTGTGTGTCTTTGTCAACACTGTATCTCCAGGTTCTAGTATCATCTTGAGCATGAAAATAATTAATAAATAAATGTACATGTAGAAAGGTAAAAGGAAAGAACTGGGCATTTCTTTGGTGCCCAAGGGCAAACTGATGCTCAAAGACACAAGGTCTTTGGCCTCCTTGAAAGGCCAATATCTTAAAACCTTTTTTTTTTTTTTCTGTTATTGTTGTTGTTTGTTTTAATGTGTGCCAGTGAATTCTGGTTTGTGACCATGATAATTCAAACCTATTGTATAGAAATAGGCAGATGTTGTGGATAAATTGTTTCTACGTTTAGGAACTCAGAAACTGAGCGGACCTGGGCTCATAAGCTCTCAATCCTAGTGATCTCATTCTTGAAAGCTGAGGGGTGGCTCGGCACCTGTGGCTCAATGGGCTAAGGCGCCAGCCACGTACACCTGAGCTGGCAGGTTTGAATGCAGTCCGGGCCCGCCAAACAACAATGACGCCTGCAACCAAAAAATGGCCGGGTGTTGTGGCGGGAGCCTGTAGTCCCAGCTACTTGGGAGGTGGAGGCAGGAGACTCGCTTAAGCCCAGGAGTTGGAAGTTGCCGTGAGCTGTGATGCTACAGCACTCTATCCAGGGTGACAGCTTGAGACTCTGTCTCAAAAAAAAAAAAAAAGAAAGAAAGAAAAAAGAAAGCTGAGGGGACTATGTGGAAAGAACAAGAAGAATAAGGACTGAAGACGCTAATATTTACTCCCATGCTGTTCTTCAATGCACTCTTTATCTCCGTTAAAATCCTGATTATAAGATGCCCTTTAAAGAAGATCAAGTTTGTCCTCCACAACTAAAATGTGACCTTTGCAGACAAGAACACGTACCATATTCATTCCTTTGTTCCCACAGCACCTACAATTGTACTTTAATGGATTTTCTTAATATATATTAGTTGAAGAAAATGCTTTCTTTTTGAAGTACTCTCAAAGTTCTGCCTTTGAAACTGTGTAGCTCATGATATAACAGCTATCTGACAGAAACAGGAGATACGTGGGGCTGAGAGAATATTTTCAGAATCACCCTCTGCACTAATTATTTGCTACTTTACCTCCATAATACATCACTGTACTTCTCTGCTATGCTTGAAGTCCCCAGAAGGATGACCACTGAAGCCATTATCCATGTTCTTTTTTGGTTTTTGTAGAGTCTCCTTGATAGAGTGCCGTAAAGTCACACAGCTCACAGCAACCTCCAATTCCTGAGTCAAGTCATCCCCTTGCCTCAGCCCCCTAGGTAGCTGGGACTACAGGTGCTCTCCACAACACCCAGCTGTTTTTTTGTTGCAGTTTGGCAGGGGCCGGGTTTGAACCCGCCACCCTCGGTATACGGGCCCGGCCCCCTACTCACTGAGCCACAGGCACCACCGTTACCTGTTCTGTTTTGCTGGCCACCAACAGGAGGCATTCAGTGGAGATGGAAAAGAGGAAGGAGAAAAATCAGGGTATTTTTTTGCTATTTGCACAGGTCTCTAAGGGTAGTCCCACATTCATAATTCTGAAAATCCCCTTTTGTTTTATTTCCTTATTAAAAAATTATCTATTCATTAATGTCATTTAATTTGAACCATCCTGGATGAGTTGTTTTGCTGACCCTGACTCTCTCCTCCTATACACCAAGAGTAGTGAAGACAGCCAAATTTCCTCAAGATATAAAGATTTAAGACAAAATTCCTCAAGAGACCAGAAACAATTTGTTTGCCTTTTTTTTTTTTTTTAAGGGCTTCTCATGAAAACGAAGGCAATGATAGAAAATGTAAGAATGAAGTAAACAATCTGAAAACAAATCCATGGGATAAAAAAAACAGCATTGAAAACTGAATGAGAAGAGCCCCCAGACCTGAGGATGATGGCAGAGGACCCAAGACAGAGCCTTCGGGAAGGCTCTTCCCCACTGATAAAGGTGTCAGAAAGGCAGATGCTAGTGGGCTCTATAGGGTGGATTCATTATGGCATTGCCACCGAATGGCATGCCTCCAATTTCAGCCAAAGCATTATGGAATTCAGGAATTACACAAAAAGAATAATGTCATTTAATTCATCTTTTTAAAAGTTTTTGAGTTGATGCCTAGATTAAATGTGTGAAAGCCTTGAGTCCACAGATACTTGGAAATCTCTCCCGAAAATCTACATTACTAAAAAGCCATTGATCTAACGTACAATGCTGTTTATATGTAGTGTGGCACAACCCCTATTTATGTGTGTAGTCTTAAATTTAGCTTTACCTAGCTGACAAGAATTTTGAATTTGTGCTCTCTCTTATTTATTAATTTATATATAATAATTGCACATAATAAAAGTATATAATTTGAAAAGTTTTGACATGTGTATACACACCCATGAAACTATGATCAAATGAAGATAATGAATATATCCAAGTTTTCCTCAAGCCCTTCAATGCCTCCTGTCTGCTCCTCCCCACCATTCCTTCACCCATCCCCACCCCCAGGAAACCATTTATCTGCTTTCTGTCACACAGAACACATTGAATTCTCTAGAATTGTATATAAATGCAATTATGAAGTATATACCTTCTTAAACTAAGCATAACTATTTTCAGATGCCCCCCTGCCATAGCATGTACCCATACTTCATTCTTTTTATTGCTGGATAAGAATCTATTGCACAGATATACCACACGCTCACCGTTGGATGCTTCCAGTTTGTGGCTAATATACTATACAAAAATCTGTGCTCATCTTTCAGATGAATGCTTAGGAAAGAAATGTTTGAAATATATATGGTAGAATTTTGCTTAACTTTGCCAATTTGCTTTTGCCAGATTGGTTGCGCGGAACCTACTTTAGATTCGTACCAACAGTGCATGAGAGTTTCAGGCCCTCTTCAGTCTTGCCAACATGTGATATGATCATTCTTTGTTTTTTAATGTTTTAATTGTTTTTTATTTCAGATGAATATGAGGGTACAAATGTTTAGGCTACATTATTTGCATTTCAAAGGTAAAGTTCAAGTTATGCTTGAGCCCTTCACCCAGGGCGTGTGCTGTAAACCCTTACTTTGTACACATTAGATAACAGCTTACCTAACCTCCCCCACTTCTCTTTAAATTTAGCCATTCTAATCAGGATACAGTAGCATTTCATGGTGGTTTCTCTTCAATTAACTGACTATTCTTTTTTTTTTTAAATCATGGTTGTTTGTGTACATAAATGCAATCATGAGGTACAATGTGCGGGGTTTATATACAGTCTGAAATATTTTCATCGAACTGGTTCACATAGCTTGCATGGTATTTTCTTAGTAATTCTGTACAGACATTTATATTCTACATTTAGTAAGTTTCACATGTATCCTAATTATTCTTTATTTTTTTCTCTTTGGTTCGATTTTTAGTAATAAGTCTTCATCATGTTATTTCATAAAATGATTTAGGGTTTATCATATACATCCTTAACCTACTGGGATATATCTATGAGTGACAGTATACTGCTTGACATGTAATGTATGAACCTCATTATCATATACTTCAGTTTTTCCCTTCTTGTCCTTCATGCTATTATTGTCATACCATTTCACTTTTACAACTGTTATAAACTCCACACTACATTGATTTTTTACTTAAATGTTAATTATTATTTGCAAATGTAAATAATATGAGAAGTTCTTATTTATTTACCCAGGTTGTAGCCATTTTTGGTGTTTTTCATTTCTTTGCTGAGATTCAAATTTTCATCTGGTATCATTTTCCTCTTCTCCAAAAACTTTCTTGCTTGTACAGTGGGTGTATCAATGATAAATATTGTCCGCTACCATGTGTCTTTAAAAATCTTTATTTTGCCTTCAAGTTGAAAAATATTTTCAGTCAATATAGAATTCTGGGGTGGCATCTTTTATTCTTTCAGTATTTTAAAGATATTGTATCACTGCCATCTCGTTTACATTGTTTCTGACAAAAAAAAATCTGCTGCCACATTTATTTTTAATCCTTTGTGTGTAATGTAGCCTTAGTTAACTGACTATGTTGTGCCTTAGTGTACTTTTTCTTCCTGTCTCTTGTGCTTGGGGTTCATTATGCTTCTTTGATATGATTGTTGTATGTTTCATCAGGTTTCATAAATTCTAGGCCATATTTTTTCAAATATTTTTCCCACTAACTTCTCCTCCAAAAACTGCATTTACATGTATACTAGGTCTCTGACAGGTTTCCCACAGTTCACTAGTGTTCTTTTAGCTGTATTTTTATTTTTTTCTTTCTGACTTTAATTTTGGAAAGTTTCTGTGACTATATTATTACATTTACTAATCTTTTCTTCAGCACTGTCAGGTCTATTGTTCAGTCTCTCTCTCTCTCTCTCTCTCCCCCCCCTCTCCTTTTCTCTCTCTCTCTCTGTCTCAGACATTGTAGTTTTAGCTCTAAAGTTTGATTTGGATATTTTGGATATTGTATTATACCTTTCATGTCTCTACTTAAGATTTTGAACATACAGAATACAATTATAATAGCTATTTTAATACACATATGCTAGTCTGCTAATTCTAACATCTGTATCAGTTCTTCATTGATTTTGATAAATTAATTCTCTCAAATTATGGATACACCTATACCTATTACAGGTTACATTTTTTCCCCTTTTTGTAGGTCACTGTTGTAGACCATTCAGGCTTCTATGACACCATAACATAAACTAGGCAGCTTATAAATTACAGAAATTTATTTGTCACAGTTCTGGGGACTGGAAAGTCTAAGGTCAAGATGACAACAGATCTTGTGTCTGGTGAGGGCCCACATCTGTAAGAAAGTGGGCCCTCACCACTGCGTCCTTCCATGGTGGAAAGGGTAAAGCAGCTCTCTGGGCCTCTTTCATAAGACCACTAATACCATTCATGAGGACACTGCCCTTGGGACCAAATCACCTCCCAAAAGGCCTTACCTCCTACTACCATTGCCTTAAGGGTTAATATTTCAGCTTATTCATTTTGGAGGGGATACAAATATTCAGACCATAACATCTTATAATTTTTTTACTAGATTCCATACACCGTGTATTTTGCCTTCTTAGCTCCAGATGTTGTTTTTTTGTTTGTTTGTTTGTTTGTTTGCTTGTTCTATATTCAAATATTTTGGGCTTCATCCTGAGATTCAGTTACTTGGAAACAACTCTATTGCAGTCTCCTTTTAAGATTTATTAAGGAGCACCTAATTTGAGCTTAATCCAGAAATAATTATTGCACTATTGAGGCAGTAGCTTTCTGTGTATTCTAACTTAATCCCTGCTAAATTAAGATTTGTCTTTTTTTTTGTCTTATTGGTGGGAGCAGGCATACTTTTGGGATCCGTGTCAGCACCAAGCATACTAACTTTAATTCTTTAATTGCTGCCCTCCGCCCCACGCCATATCTTCTGATTCTTTCCTCACAAGGACATGTTGATCACTACTCTGCTGAATGCTGAATGCTACCCTCTGCAGGTTTCTTAAGGTCTCTCTCCTCTGTATTCTGTTCTGTAAACTCTGGCCACTTTCACCTTCCTCGTCTCAACTTTGTCTCCTCAACCAAGAGGGTCTATCTGGTTTTGCTCTGAGTTCTCCTTTCTTGCATCACAGCCCAGAAACTCTCTCATACAACAACATGAGGCTATTATAGGTCCCCTCATTCTTTGCCTGATGCCCAGCGTCTTGACAAAAAATTGTTTCACATATTTTAACCATGTTAGTTGTTTTGGATGGGCAGTTCATCTGTTATTTTATCTTATTTGAAAGTATAAATATCTTTTTGTTTTGATCTTCTTTTTTTTAACCTGTGTATTTTTTATTTGGAGTCAGCAGGTTGGAGGCATGTATAGTAAGGCAGAAGTGCTGATGAATGAAGAGATTTATAAGTAAATAAAGTATTTTGATCTTATCTTTTAATTCAGAGTATAGAGAATTAATAGTTTAATCTGGGGGACTTAAAGAATGAGGACAAAAAAAACAAGTTAACAGACACAAGGGGTGAAGCCTTCCCATAAAAGCAGAGAGTGGGAGACTGGAACAGGGAAGAAGATCTCAGTTGCCACAATTGAGGAAAGGAGGAAAGAGAGGAAGGCAAATATCACAACTATAAATATGAACATCCCTTGGCTCGATTTACACAAAATTTATCAGGATACACAAATAAATTTAAATTTTAAAATTATTTTCAGTTGTCAGACTATGTCTTTTGTTTTGGTTTATTTTTAATATCCTACATGCACAAACTGAAACACTGGCTTTTATTCAGATTATAAATTATGTACTTTCAAAAGTCTTTGCTGTTTCATGAGCTTTTCCTTATATTTGATGAGGGACCAAATACATTTCTACCTTGACCTCACTTAATTCTTTACATCTTTTTGTTTTCAACTAAAGTGTCGTTTTCCCCATGAAGCCTTTGACCTCTGGCCCTGTTTCCTCCCCTACCCTATTCCTATGGTTCTTTGTTTGTGTATATAACAAATCTAGCATATGCTATGCTATATGTCACTTATCTGTTTATCTGCCATTCTCCTTAGCAGACAGAGAGTATATGAAAGACAAGAATCATATCTCAGTAACTTTTGTCTGAGCTTCTGAGTACGTCTACAAAATACATCCCTTTGTTCTTCTGTATATTGAAATATTCCTCATCTTATGGCCTTTGTTGTTTCTACCTCATATTTTCTCTCAAATTTAATCCCTTAGAAACAATTAGTATTTAATAAGACTATTAAAGTAATGAACTTCCTTTACTAGTTTGTCACTTCCTGAACTACATTTTTTATCCCATGGTTCCAGATCAAATGGGAGGGCATCAAAATTTTCTATCTCTAACCTGGCAAATCAAAATTTTTTAAAAATGATTCCCAGAAATATGTGTTTTAAAATGTTTTAAAATAGCCACCAGGGTGAGTCTAGCCATTGACAGACATCTGACTTTTCCATAGTTAAATGTGCTAAAATCTGAAATAGGCTTTCTGGAATAAAACGTTCTGGAAGAGTTGGTTACCCAGATCAAACTTGGAGATATATATTAGACCCAAGACGTCAATGGAATGAAAGATTTGAATGGAGATAATAGAATGAATTATTGGGCATACACTCCTCTATTTCCTATCTAGGATGGTGACTATAATTAGTAAATATGCAGTATTAATTAAAGGATATAAACAACTTAATGGAAGATATTCTTGCTATTTAAACAAGTGGTACTATTAAGAATAAAGTATGCCTGGTCACCTTTTCTTTTTCTTAAATTTGGTTCCTCTTTTGCCATTTTCCAGGAATCGCATCTCATAATTTGCTCGTAATAAAATGTGACTGCTCGGGAAATGTTCACAGAGTTGGCATTCATTTGCATGCTGCTGCCATTTCAGCCCAGGGCATTCTCTTCTCCTTCCTGGTTCTCCTGCCTGCCCCCAACCCCTCCCCACCAGAGCACTGATGAGATGTGACAACAGAAAACACAAGTGCATTTCCTGGAGATTTACCAACGTCCAGAAGGAAAGCTCAGAGGGAAAGGAACAATAGAGAAAAGGAATTATGGAGGGAAGAAAGTTTCTAAGCCTATCATTTGCAAATGTCAGCGCCATTCTCAGGGAACTCTAGAGACTGTTAAGCAAACCTGTTTCTAATGAATACAACAAGAGCCATTTGGAGCCTTTAGACTTGAGCCAGTCACATTTAACAGATCACCCAGTCTATCTTCCATTATGCTCACAGGCGGCCTGGGCCTCACAGCATCTTTTCAATTTCAGTTTCAAATGACCCAAGCTATGGGCTGTCTTGGGCTTCAATAGGATTCAACAGGCAAACAGTGTCAAAGGTTAACATATTTTTCCCATTATATTATACAATTGCTATGTACTTTACCCATCCCATTCTCTTACCACTTTGGATTTCAGCAGCCAATTAGTCTTCATTATTTATCAATAGCATCAGGGAAACAGCACAGGAATGTGCAGAGCCAGTAGACCCAAATTTCCATCTCTATCTGGCATTTATCACTTGCCTGCCCTTGGCTAAAACATGTATCTTCTTCAGGCCTCAGTTTCTGTGTCTACAAAAATGAGATATAATTTCCCCTTACCTAAAATGTTTTCTTAAACAAATACATAGTAAGGTAACTTTTGGAAAGTATAAAGTAATATAAAAATATGAATTAGATTAAATATTGATCACAATGGTCTACACCTATCTGGAGTTGGCTTTTTAACCTCATTCTTTGTTGATTCACATTTCATACAACAGAGGATATTCTATTCTTCAGCATTATGTGGTTGAGCATGCTCACCATTCCTTTAGCTGGCTGCATCAATTCACAAATCATTCTTGTCATCCTGATTCTCTCCTCCTTATCGCTATATATCTGATCCTGAGGGGTCCATTGAACAGGAATATTAAATAGAGCACAGTATTGATAAGACTGTCCATCACTTTCTTCCAAGGACATTACTTCCACTGGATCCAGTTGATAAACACATATTTCTATGCAACCACTTGCCCCACTATGATCTTCCCTGAATATAAAATTTTGGACCATTCCCCAGAAACAAAATAATAGTAAAGAAAGGATGATTTTTTAAGAAACAAAGGAATAGTCCTGAATAGAGATTTGTGCCTTTTTGCATTTATGAAATCATTTACATGAGTTAATGATAACGCACATTGTCTAAGGCTGATAAGAATGAAGCGAATAGTTCACCAAAGACATTATGCATTGCTTCTGACAGACGAATGTGCTAGTTGTATGACTCCGCCATTTGGGTTTTCTGGAAGAACCATATGACTTTCAATCGTCCTGTTACCTGAGTGGCACTTAATGGATTCTGATGTTCTTGTTTTAGGCACTTATTAGAGATGGAAGAAAAATTCACCAGAGGTCAAAGAATAGGAGGAGAGAGGAGGAGCAAGAATAAAAAGAATAAAACAAAGGAAAGGAAAAAAAGACAAAAGAAAGGATAAGTGAAGGAAGTATGAGGAAAACATTCTAAGGTGCATAGGTAGCACATTGATATCTTTTAAAGAAGAATATCCATAATAATGTGTATTAAAAACAACAAGATTTTCTCTTTTTTTCCGTTCTCAACTTGCATTGGCAATACCCACAATTGTGAATAATGAACAGGTGTCAGAGACCCCAAATTCATCAGCAAATGGTAGGGTACAAAGGGACATGAGGAAAATATTTTATAAGATGAACACAAAGCCCTTCTTATAAATGATATGGAATGATGCTTTATAAAAAAAAAGAAACACTTGTCAGTTTTAGATCATGTTTGTATTCTGATTCATCTAAGAAAGAGTATCAGTAGAATCATATTTAATATTTTCTGTGAGAAGTGCATAGTGCCCCTTCTAATCTTGCCCCAACTAAGCTGTGACAAACTTATTTCCACACAAGCCAAATTCAACCACCAAGTCAGACCAACTGTGCTCTTTTTATAGATGGTCAGAACTGACAATTTATCTGTGGTAGGCTTGGTGAATAGAGAAGGGCCAGGACCTGCAAACAAGACTCTGTGTTCACTGAAGTATAGCAAATGTATAAGTAGGTGGCCACCATTCATGATGGAAAAAAAATATGCTCTGGTGGATAGCGGAAAGCAAAATCCATAATGATGCCAAGTGTCACTGTGGTTCTGACTAGCAGATGTTAGCAGATGTTAGGGGGTTGAACCCAACATAGTAGGATGCCCCGTGTACCCAAAGAGCCCATAGTAACACTATGGTGAAAGCGTCCTGCCCCCTCCCAAGGTCTGGGTTTCAGGTATCAGCAGAGTAAAGTGAATATGGTAAGAGTGGGCAGTGCCCATATGGAAATTGGCCAAGGAAATGAAGACCTTTTCCTAATAAAGACGGAGAGGCATAGCAGGGTTTTGTAGTGGTTGCCTATAGTCCCAGCTGCTTGGGAGACTGAGACAAGAGAATTGCTTAAGCCCAAGAATTTGAGGTTGCTGTGAGCTGTGATGCCACAGAACTCTGTCAAGGGTGACATAGTGAGACTCTGTCTCAAAAAAAAAAAAAAAACCAAAAGGAGAGGCAAAGTCATTAGGATTATGGTGCAGTCCCAAAGCAGTGGAGTGGCAGAGCGAACTTGATGCTGAGCATGTGAGGGCTGAACAAAGGATTTCATAAGTCCTTCCCAGAGAAAGAGAGGGTTGGCCCAGGCACCAGGAGAAGGTGAGGTGAGTTCACAGACAGAGATGATTGGGGTCAGGAAGGGGGGTTATGAGACTACAGCCTTGCTACCTTTTCCCAAGGTAGACTTAGAGTCCTCAAATCATCTGATTCTTCCAGTCAAATTATAATAACTAACCAATATGTAAAATTGCTATGTTGGGAGTGGTTGAGAACTTTATAAAAATACTGTATGAACCAAACAAGATGTTTCTGGGGAATGTTCTTTTTAAATTTCTATTCTCCACTGTGTCATTTAGAACTTACTTATATTTGATCCTATAACCTTCTCTATTTTTTAGTGTATGTGATTCTTTTCTTGCCTATTCAATTTTAAGTCAAAAGTACCATCTCATTATTTGTTGTAGTTTTCAAAGTGTCCAAATAGAAAAATTTTAACCAAATTTGATTAAAAATTGTTGAAGGATTAATTGATTTCATATGAATATATATGAAATGAAGATCAAAATACAAAAGAAAAGTAGTGACCAATAGTACAAAGAAATGGACAAATAATAACTTTGCCCTAAAATCAACCTAGGCAAAATCTGCATATCAAAAAAGACAAGAGTAGGAAAATTCATTGTTTTAGGAAAAGAAACTGTACTAAAACAAAGTCTGGTGAAAAAAACTATTTGACATATAATCCGTATGATATTGGAGAAACATTTGCAGGTAACTGGGAATAGGAGGAGAAACAGGCGGCGGGCAGTAGGGAGAAGACAGAAAAGCAAAGAAATATGTCGGGGTAGAGGTTAAAAAGGAAAAATAAAAGTCAGAAGAAGGTTCCAGAACATGTAAAATAGTTCCAAGCAAGAAAAGAGAGTGTGATGGATCAGAGCTGGTTCACAGCGGCTGGCAGGAGCGGAGTTTCTCTGTCTCTTCTCAACTCCTGTTGAGTGACTTCACACTGGTAGCTTGACTCAGCTACGGTGAGAATTCTTACACCATAGAAAGCAGCAAATGCCACAAATGAGAGCTTCTTCCATTCTCGTGCCCACACTTCTACCCAGCAGGTTGTTAAACATTTACCAGCACTTCACTACATCATACAAAAATACATGATTTTTTACTGTTCAGAAATAACAATTGGGAATTTAGGGGTGTTGACAGTCGACACCCACTGCTCTTGGAAAAATTCAGCAGCCTCCCCATGGAATCATTCCTGGTGACTCACCTCTCAGGACCCTGAACCCTGATCCTACTGAGAAAGACTTCACTTACCAGCATCTGGCAGGAATAGCAGGGTGGGACTGGCCTGCCTAGACTCACGGTGTGTTGTAGGTCAATTGTTGGACCTGTCCTTCCCTATCCAGGCCCAATCTCTTACTGCTCCGTTCCTGCATGGTAAAAGGAGACTCATAAGCCTACATAGAAGAAATTGTCTCTTTTGAGAAAGTTCTGCTGCCCTATGAAATAATGTCTTTTCATTCAACTGGAATCAATATGGATGTGGCTCATTAAACAAAACACCATCTAAGAAAAGGTAAATTTGGTAACAAGTATTTATTTTAATAAAGAATTCACCCTAGGATAACATTAAATAACTAGTTTCCCAAGTGCACTTACATAAAATCTTTTTAAGAGCACTGCCATTATAGAAAGTGAGCTAATATTTAAGCTGAATATACAATGACTCTTTAGGGGAAAAAGTGCTTAACTACTGAGAATAATTGTGGGCCTGTTTTAAACTTTAGGAAGTCTCTGGTTTCTACAGCTTCCCTATAATAATTTCTCCATTCTGCACTATGTCAGGTTCATCAAAAAAGGTGTAAATGAAACAGAAGATAGTATCTTAACTGTATATAAGGGACTGCAAAAATGAACATAACTTCAGATTCCATTACTTTGTTAACGTAAATGGAATATTATTTGTACATCAATTGAAGTAGTCACTGGACACATTTGCAACAATTCAGCAAGCTTTCCATTTCCCCCAGAAAAGATTGAAATGGGAATTCTATCACTGTATGGTCATTAAAAATGTTAACATTGGGTAACAATGGGAATATAAATCTGCCCAAGTGCCACCTGTGAAATTTAATTAAGTATGTTAGCTTTTATATTGTTGCAAATTTAACCAGGTACTACCAAACTACTGATTTTTTCCCCCAATGAAGAAAACCTGCTGTAGGGGAGGTTAAGTGGGGAATAAGAGGGAGGAGAAAGAGAAAAAATGTAAAGAAAGCTTATTCTATGGCAAATTGTAGTAGTTAATTTTATGCAATTTTTTTCTCAATTCATTCACCAAAAAAAATTTAAATAAACTTCAAGACATTTTAATACCTGTGTTTTACACATGTGCCAACAAATTGAGAGAAGTTAAATAGCTAGTGCAAGCTCATACAGAAGGCTTTTCAGTGGCAGAATTGGGTTTTTGAGTCTATTTGCCTCAAGAGCCTAGTGTTTAAGTAGACATTATAGATATTCCCAAAATAGTGATGTGTCCATTTTACAAAATTAAGAAACAACAGAAGTACTTTAAAATTAAATAAAAACATAGATTAAGCATTCAACACAAGTATTCATGGTTTATAAATAGCTATTGCCTTTCAGTCATTTTTAATATATAAATGGTATTTTTCTGTTTTGTAATGATTCACATTTTGCTTTTGTATTTAATAGAAAGAATACATATTCATTGTAGAAAATGCAGAAAAGTATAAAGAAGGTAAAAGTCATCTATTATTTGCAATAGTTTCTAGATCTTACAAATAATAAGTCATTAATAAATGGTACATTTTCATATTTATTGTGTCTAAAATTGAAATTACACAAAGTATTAATATGTATAAAATTGTTGTTCATTTAATAGATCGTGGGTATGCGGAGGAAAAGACAACATGATTTTCCTTCATTTGAATTTGCCCTTTTTTTAATGTAACTGTTCCTTTTTTATAAATTTAGGTCATTTTCAGTTATTCATTACTTTAAATAATGCCACAATGACAATACTGGCCCATAAATCTTTAGTCTCATTTCAAATCATTTTCTTAGGATAATTTCTACAACTGAATCACTAGGATAAAGCACCTGAGAATTTTTTTTAAGGTTCTTGATACCTATGGGCTAAACTGCTTTCCAAAGTGAGTGTACCAATTTACAAACCCACCTGCAGAACCCAAGAATGATTTTAGTTACAACATGGTTTTTATGCTAATCGAGGTTTGTTCCTTCTTGTCATTACTCCTAAAGACTCTGTTCTTCCCTTTTTACTAATTAACGAGTATGTAAGGCTTTTGGCTTACTCATTTAATATAGATCTCTCTTACAAACTGTAACCTTGGTGAAAACAAGAAACATACCTACTTTTTTTTACCCTTACATAACCCTTGCTTAGTATAGAGTCAAGCACAAAGAAAACTGTATTTGTGTTTCTAGAGCAAATGGAGAAATATGTTCTTTAGAGTTTTATTTTTTCAAGTATTTAAACACCACTGGTATCCAAATGAGAATTTTAAAAGGATTTTTTTAATGGTTACCATTTTTGCTTTTAAATCATGATAATGACTGAAGTCTTTGCTCTGGTATGTAGCACACAGTCTGGTCCTAGGCTCTGGACAAGTGGATGAGTTGTGTTAGCAGCCAGCCCATGTGTGAGGCACAAGGTTTGTCAGATGGCAGTGTGCTCCACTGTGTTCTCATGGCCAGGAAAATGGAGAGAGTGAGGGGCCAGTGGGCTGTGGTCTCATTATGAACACATGAGTTGTGACATTTCCAAGAGGTATTTATGCATAGAGAACAAGGCCTGTTTGCTCTCTTTGAAGCCAGTATCCTCGATGTCACTTGAAAAGAAACAAAGTTCTGAAATCATTAAAGAATAATGATGCAACCAAAGCAAAGAGCTAAACACAACTAGTAGGATGGTCCCATATATAGCTTTATTACTTTCTCCGACTGCCCTTTTTTGCAGGTATTCAGCAGGGAAATTTTATCTTCTGCCTATGTGTGAAAACTTTGGCTGATTCCTAAATTTACTGGTCCTTCGTCATACTGTTGATAGTCACCTGAACTGAATATCAGGACAGTTGCCAAACTCAGTTTTGATTCAGCAATTAGAATGCCCAGTTTAATGTGTAATAAGACATACACTTCAGTTTTCCTGGTCCTAGCTAGAAGCGATTCAAGGCCAGTCTTCACAGAATGGAATGTGGCCTATTTCTTTTCTCTCTCTCTTGAAAACCTCTTCCCCAACTTTTAGGCCATCTCACTGATCCATAAGTGATGGTGCATGAACATGAGGAATAGAGAAAAACAGAAATGTTTCACCTACATACTACTTTGATTCTATGGTTCTGGGTTTTCTGGGTCCTGGCAGATGTGTGAAGTAGCCTATTTCCCCTGAAGCCATATAGAGTGTTTCTCTGAGCCTGCTCTGAGAGGCCCATCAAACTAAACTGTGGGAAATAAGCAAAGCACTGTATTATTGCATTCCATAAATGAACTCTCCATGTTCCACAAACATTTCAGGGAGTTTCTGAGGCTAGAATTAAATATCTTTTGCCAGTTCTTCTTGCCCATGACACATTTGATTTCTGAAAAACACACATAAATCTTTTGCTCCCACAACCTGGTCACAGTGTTTCCCCTTTGCTTCCACCAATGCAGTGTGGACACCTGCATCCTACAAGAGTTGTCATCAAGTCCTTGCGCTTCTTAATCCTTTGGAAGACCTTGCCTCTGACTGAGGGGAGGAGACAGGCAGATCTTGCTTCTCTACATCGTTCTCTACATCTCTATGGTCCTCTCAGGGACCCATAATTTGGGGGATATAAATAAGTGAAAGAAGTCTCTCGATTGGGCAATGAAGAGCCAAACATCATCAGATACCTAAAGGGCATTAAGGGCATCCACAAATTTTGAGCTGAGGATGAGAGATTTTCAAGGAAGAGAAGAACTGCTATAATTCACTTTGGAGACCATGGTGACTAGAATTGAGGAAATGTGAGTGTCCAGTGTCAAATGCTACAGAGAGGAGACATAGTCTGAGGACTGAGGGAAGGACATTGAATGGAAAAAGTAGGAGAACATTGTTTCCCTTTGAGAGAACCATTTAGTGAAGACATGGGTGGAAAAGTGAAAAATGCTTGTATGTTATTCTTTATTACTCTCTCCAAGTTGAGACCTGATATAAAGATTTTCTTACAGTTGTCTAAAATGACTTTATTCGGTATATTTGAAGCACTTTTTATCCCAAAGGCACATTCCTAGAATGTAAATCAGGTCTTCTTTTTCAGTATTCATTCATTTATTGATGCATTTCTTAGCCCACTTAGGCATAAAAGTCTCATTCTACATATAAGTCCCCAGTATGATCATCTCACCTTTAGGTGCCTGGTCAAAAATGAAATTATAAACACAGGATGACAGACTACAACTTTCTCTATGATGTCTTCATGTATCTTGAGTTTCATTTGACCAGCTTAGAATAAAATAATCCCTTCATCATTTGAGTTCTTCTTACAGGTTTTTTTATTTTAGTTTTCTTATCAAATGAGTATTTCTTATCTTCTTATCTTCTGACTATGTTTAAGCACTCCTGTTTGTTGTGCTTTATCTCCACACCAAGCTGTTGTGCCTTAATTTTAAGCATTCCCCCATTATTCCCCATTCCCTACAAGGCAAAGTCAAAAGCTCTGTGCATAACATACAACTTCATTATGTTATAACCAGTTGTAACATAATTGGAGTTTTATGCATCAAAGCCTTGCACATGCACAGATGGTAAGCAAACTCTTCAAATTCCCCCAGTAGTCATTATTGAAGCTTAATTGTTCAATATACAAATATTAAATATTAATTGTATGCCAGACATTAGATACAAAGGAACTACATTTGAGGGACTTGGTCATACAGTATGTATCAGAGTTCCATTGATTCTCCAACAAATCACCACAAACTTAGTGACTTAAAAATAACACAAACTTATTATCTTAGACTTCTCCATATCATATGTCTGTAGTGGATCTCATCCAGCTAAAATAAAGGTGTTGGCAGGACTGCATTTCTTCTGGAAGGTTCTAGGGTAGAATCTGTCTCCTTACTTTTTCCATATCCTGCCAACTTCCTGAATTCTCGGGCTCACACCCCCCTTCCATCTTCAAAGCCAGAAGTGGTATATTTAGTCCTCACTTTGGATCATTCTAATCTTGCTTTCATCACCAAATCTATTTCTCTAATTAACATTTCTGCCTTCATCCTCTATTTGTAGGACCTTTGTGTTTGCTTTGGGCCAAAGTGTATAATCCAAGATTTTCTTATTTTAAATGTATTCATAGGTTTGAGGACTAGTATGGACACATCTTTGGGGAGCCATGATTCTACCTACCATTCTGATAGAGACATTATGTTGTAAATGAGTAAAATAATAAATTTTTGATTATAAGAGAAGTGTGCTTAGAGGGAAATGGAGGGAAACAGGAAAGAAACAAAGGAATCTATGATTATCTTTGCGTAATAGAGGACCAGGTATTGTTCTAAAATGAGGTACATTGGAATTTGAATCCTAAAAATGGCGCAGTTTGTCACTGGGTTAATGTGATGGGATGATGCTAGAAGAGAGTAATGCTGAGCAGAATACAGCAGGAGCAAAAATGCTTATTCATGACACAGCATGACAAGTGAATGCAAATTGGGAGAATGTTTAATACGATGCAAGAGTGCAGCAAATCAGATACACTAAAATTATAGAAGAAAGCAGAGGCCATTTTAGGAAAAGGCTTGCATCACATATTGAGAATTTGAAACATTTATCTTGAAAATATTGAATTATGAGTAAGGTTTTTATAGCAGCAGATTATTAGTATGATATGATTTGTGTTTTAAGATCCAAGAGTGGAACAGGACTAGAGATAAGAAATTCAGCTGTGTTTCAGTCACGTAAATGACAGCAACCTGAATTGGAAGGGTTGAAGAGAGGATGAAGAAAATACATTGATGAAAACATGGCAAGAAGAGTTCCCAAGACTTGGTGACTAGCTTTGGAAGGTGAAAGGGAGGAAAGTTTCCAGGATGATTCACAGGATTTGTTTTCAATGAGTGGTATTATCCAGTGAAAAGAAATCATAAGAAAAAGAACATATGCTTAGAGTTAAAGAGAGAGGTGAGTTCCATTGGAGATAACTTTATTTTAAATAGCTTCAAGAAATCCAGGTGCATATTTCCAGGATATTGTTAATTGTATTGGCCTGGAAATAAGACAGGTGTGGGCTATAAATGTAAACATGAGACATCATTATATAATGGTGGTTGAGACTATGAAAATGATTGAGTACAAAGGGAGAAGAAAGGCTGATCAGAGTCTAGGAATCATCAAAATGGGTGGAAGAAGAGAATCTAACTGAGGAGTCTAAGAAATAACAAGGACTATTAGAAGTAAATTGTCATGAAAGTCAAAGGAAAAGAGACTTTCACGAAGGGAATTATCAGTAGTGTCAAGTATCATAACAAGGTCAAGTATGAAGATTCTGATTAAAAACCCATTGGACTCAGGGGTAGATGCCTAGTAATGGGATTGCAGGATCAAATGGGAGGTCTAGCTTGAGTTCTTTGAGCGTTCTCCATACTTCCTTCCAAAAAGGTTGTATCAGTTTGCAGTCCACAGCAGTGTATCACAGCAGTGTAAAAGTGTTCCCTTCTTTCCACATCCACGCCAGCATCTGCAGTTTTGATATTTTGTGATGTGGGCCATGCTCATTGGAGTTAGATGGTATCTCAGGGTGGTTTTGATTTGCATTTCTCTAATAATTAGGGATGATGAGCATTTCTTCATATGTTTGTTAGCCATTTGTCTGTCTTCTTTCGAGAACATTCTATTCATGTCTCTTGCCCATTGATATATGGAATTATTGGCTTTCTTCATGTGGATTAATTTGAGTTCTCTATAGATCCTGGATATCAAGCCTTTGTCTGATTCAAAATATGCAAATATCTTTTCCCACTGGGTAGGATGTCTATTTGCTTTGGTTGTTGTCTCCTTAGCTGTACAGAAGCTTTTCAGTTTAATTAAGTCCCATTTGTTTACTTTTGTTGTTGTTGTGATTGCCATGGCAGTCTTCTTCATAAAGTCTTTCCCTAGACCGATATCTTCCAGTGTTTTTCCTATGCTTTCTTTCAGGATTGGACTTGGTGAGTAGGAGGACATTGCTGACCTTTGCTAGTATCATTGAAGAGATAAAACAGAAACCTAATAGCAGGGAGGTAAAGAATAGACTGGTGGTAAGCAAGTGCAGCCTTTGATTTCAACATTATTAGCTGTGAAGGAACACATTGGCAATAATCAGAACCCAAAGAGGTTTATTTTGTTTCATTTTGTTTTTCAGATAAAGACATAAGGACTTCAAATTTCTATTCCTCCATGAAATTCTTTACAACTGTCTCCAAAATAATCAAGTGCTTCTTTCTCAGAATTCTTAAAAATGGCACATACCATTGTGGTTGTTTCAATAACACAAATAATATCTTAGTCCTCTGTGCACTTAGCAAATGAAGAGTCAATAAACACTTTTTAAATGAAAGAAGAAACAAATGAAGGAATGAAAATTTGTTGGTTCTTGGCCAAATTGTGGAGCACTAAAATGCTCACATATGCTGCTGAAAGACAGATTTCAATGTTGTTGTTTGGTCACTGGACACCAAAAAATACGACTCTTAGGCCGTATTCAATATATTTCTTTATAACCAACAAACAATAACTGGCAGAACATTTTTCCCCTTAGGGATTTAATTTTCATTAGAGTGCTCTCTTTATTGCACACACTACCCTCTCTAATAAGTAACCTGAAGTGAAAGTCTTAGAGAAATGATTCTTTGGAAAGAGTTTCAGTTTGCTATGTAATTCTTATGTTCCTACAAGCCTTGAGGGATGAATGAGGGTACTTCCCTCCTAAGTGAAGTCTAGTGAAAGAAGGAAATTCTTGGGCATCTTTGGAAAGCTTGGCATGTTTCCCTTGAAGTCTGGGGTGCTGATTTTTACCTACGGAGGCCTAAAGGTGAAAGTGATGTTTGCTTACAGACAGGGAGAATAGAGGTGGCTGCCCCAAAAGCCAGGTGCCCTTGTACTGACAAGGTGGGCATCTACTTTCTGTGCAAGAGATTTAGACTCTTTAGTAAAGAGCTGGTCTGAATCAACTATAGAAGGAGTCCTGCTAAAAGGACTCCTGGTGGAGGCCCCCACAAAGAATCTAAGAAGGGTAGTCCCCCAGGGAGAGGCTCAGTGACTGCAGCAGGTACATTACGGCAGATGGGATATGTGGGCTGGAAAAGAGACACCTCTAGTAACAATGACTACAGGAGTGACCTAATTCAATAGTGCAGAGTATGAGTATGAAATCTGACAGTAGCAGTGGATTGTGGTGGAAGCGATGGACTTAAGAGGCATTTTATAGGTAGAATACACAGAAATTGTTGACCTCTCAACTAAGGAACATAAATAGGAGAGTAAGGAATGACTCTGAGGCAAATTGTGATGTCATCTGGGCAGATATCCGAGAAGAGAAGTATTAGGAGGAGAGAAAATATAAAAATAAGCTCATTTTTAGATAAATTTCCAGAATTAGTCAAGACAGTATTTCAACATGGCACACCCAGACCTAATATTAAAGCCCTAAAATTTAAGTCCAAGAAAACTTCAAGGTAAGAGTTACCCATTTGAGCGAGGACCAGGTATACCAGGCTGCTGGGTTCCTTCTGTCCTGGTGTAAGTTACCCCTGAGGATAAGGTACCCTCCAAGAGAGTTGCCTTCAAGATTTCTTAGGATCTCATAGAGGTCTTAATGCCTGATGGCAAAACTGAGTTTGAGCCTAATTTTTACCCAAAAAGAAATTTCGGTGGCAAGAGACCAGAAGTTTCTTGTTACTATCTATATTATTTTTTCCCATTTGATCTCTCTGTTTCTCATTTCTTATTTTTATATTTAAATTAAGAAAAATCTCAATTATAGAAAAAATGAGTGTGAGTCATCAGTAACTCACCACTTTTAATAAATTTTAATAATTTTTCATATTCCTAACAATGACTTTTTATAAGTAAAATACTGTACCAAAGTCACCACTGCACCCTTCCTCATCACATCCTTTTCCCTCCTGAGAAAGACAGTGGAACAGCAGCTCCGGTGCTGATATGGTGGGGGGAGGAATTGTTAAAGAGGAGCTGTGAGTTGAAATCTCAAAATTTTGTGTCAGGTGCATCACAGAAGCCTGGAGCCTTCCTTTGGGTGGTGTGGCAGCAGCAAATACGGGAAATACTTTTCAGGCTTCAATCTTGCCCTGAAAGGTTTCTCAGGAAATGACTACATTTATAAATTTACTAACTCCTAGACAGTCAAGGTAGAATCTACTCGCTTAGTGTAGTTTTGAGACTATCAGTCATCAAGTAACCAGGGACCACAGGACCTCTGGGCTGGAAATGGAGACAAAAATCACCCCAGGTCATTCATTAATTAGGTTGTAGGGATACCTAGTTGAAGATCTTTCCCTGCCTGCCATTTCATTCTTGAAAGGCTCCTTAAAATACCTCGAACACTATTTTTTAAATTGAATTAAGAAAATGTTTACACAGTTTCCTTTTTAAAAGCCTGGCAGTGAGGTGCTGAAGTTGTCAAGGCTCTGCTTAAAGGATACTATAGAAAGATTGAGTCCCTTTCTACCAGTCTCGTTCCTTCCCTCCCTCCCATTTTCTCTCATTTCAGTGTCAGGAAAATTCTCTGTGGCTCTCTCCAAAGGCACCTCAACAGCTGTGAACTCATGACCTAATTGTTCTAATGGCATTCGCAAGCTCCCCTGCTCAAGGCCAGAGAAATCACAGGCCTTTGGACCTCTAGCCAGTAATTCATGGTACTTAGTCAAACTCCTTTCCCTCCCCACGGGCCCCCTCCCTCTTCCCTCCACTCCCTCCTCCCGTCCTCTGTGCTCACTCTCTGCTCTCTCCTCACACCAGTATGAAGCAGCTTGATCACCTGCCAACTGGTATTGATTTTTGCTTCCCAATCTCCAGGCTGGATGGAAGGAAAAGATTAAAAACAGTTTGTCAGTTTGAAGTTGAATAAGAATTCGGCACAAGGGACGTCTTAAAAATGTGAGGAAGTGGCAGGGGAGGTTGGAGTGTGGGCAGTCAAGGCCAAAGCAAGTCTTAAGGGAGTTTAACCCTTCATTACCATGGGCCCCAGAATTTTTTGATCACGATTGTGCTGTAATCCTGCACACTCCCCTTTTCCTCTTTCTCATGTACTCAGATCCTCTCTTGTTTTCCTTTTAGTCTAACAGCATCAACATGGGATTTATTAGGACTGGCCAAGACCCCTTTGGTTCACTGACATCCATGTTAATTTTGCATCCTCCCCCACCAGATCCCTGCTATATCCTGCTGGGTCACTTGGTCCTTATCAGAAGATGCTGTCCAGATTTCTTTGTCTCTTTAGTTGGGGGTTCCCTGACCCTGATCTGCCATTGAGCTCTGCAGATAGCTCCTGTTAGTATTCATGGGGCAGCCCCCACTGCTGTCCTTGTCAAGACAGAGTGGGGAGACCAGGGAGATTTGCCCTTAGAAAAAGATGAGTAGCATTGACTCATGAAGGATCCTTTTGGTTCCTTTGTCAGCTATGGAGAAGACAAATGATTAATAAGCACTTGCAGAAAACCTGAAGGTCTAGAGCAGGACTTGTCAGCATGAGAAAGAGCCACATCCAGGGCACTCAAATTTTACTCACTGCAGGCGGGTGGTGTCCCAGTCTTCTAGGAGCTCAGCAGCTTCCCAGGGGTTCTAGCAGGAGGGCTGCTATTCCCTTCCTGGGAAAAAGAACAATTAAAACCAGGTCAGACCCAGTTGCAGGAAATGGGACTCAATTAGTCAAACTCTTTTTCCCTTCACAATAATGAAGATTTCACCAATTATACAAAAAATAGCAGTTCACTAATAAGACCCAATTCCTTTTCTTTCTCCATTTATTTCTGCCCCATTTGATGTTAATGATTGGTGCAATATGTAGCTGTCTAGTCTGTTTTCTACTACTTATAATAGCATACCTGGAACTGGGTAATTTACAAAGAAAAAGAATTCATACTTACGGTTATGGAGGCTGAGAAGTTAATTGTTGAGGGGATGCATCTGATAAGAGCCCTCTTGCCCCTTCAGTGGTACAGACCAGCACATGGCAAGGGGGTGGAGTGTCCTAATGTGCTAACTCAGGTCTCTCTTCCTCTTCTGGTAAACCCACCATTTCCCTTTTTCTGATGACCTATTAATACATCAACCCATTATGCACCATATATTAATAATCCAGTCAGGAGGCAGAGTCCTCATGACCTCTTAAAGCTCCCACCTCTCAATATTGCCACATTCGAGATTAAATTTCAACATGAATTTTGTAGGAAACCAATAATCAAGTCATAGCACTAGAATAATCAGACAAAAATCAGTCTTATTAACATAAGCCTCTGCATGGTTGGCTGTTCAAATTGTTTTGCTCACTCTGTGCACTTATATTTTGTCACTAAATTTCAATTATATTCTACTTAGCCCAAGTAGTTCACAAATGCAATTACTATTATGTAATAGTCATAAAACTCTGACTATAGAAGTGTTCTGTAAGACAGGATTTTATTGTTTTATAAGTCAGAATTTTATAAAGATTACAAAAAAATAATTGAGGCATCATTAAACTGCACCTAGTATTAGGAATTCTACTTTATCAGTAGTTAGGCAACGTGAATAAGGAGGAATCTCTAGTTTCTCCACATCACTCTTGCTGAGGAAGGAGGCCTGGTCCAGTCCAGATATCTTTCTGTTTTCCTCACTCATTTCTCATTTTCTGTGACAGGCTTTGTTGTGTCAGCTTTTTTCTGAAGACCTTTAATACTTGGTTTCAAGTTTATCTTTTCACACACTCTAACTCTGATCTCTGTCTTTTCACTTTTTCTTTGAGAACTTGTTTTTCTCCAATGAATTCTTCAAAATATTGCTACGGTTGTGATAATATAACTCCATACCTCTCAAACTCTGGTCTTTTTTTGTTTCTGTTTTAATAATGACTTTGTTACTTCTATAATGAGCAGCATATTCTGTGGCAAAGAGAAGGGGATGAAAATCTTATTTGGAAAAAAAATGCCATTTGGCTCTGGGAGTAACTACTGATGTAAAAGTGATCTACAAACTTTCATCCCACTGGGGAGGTAAAGGGGTTCCATGATAGTGTTTGTGCTATGCCCTTAAATAGCCACCCATCTTTCTCCCAAATCCCAAATGCATTTGTCTAAGGCAATAGTTTCCTGTTTCTACTTTAACAGATTGTAACATATTTAGTAGCTATAAAAAAACACAAATTTATTCTTTAATTGTTCTGAAGGACAGAAGCTCCAGATCAGTTCAGTTGGGCTAAAGTGAACATGTCAATGAGAGAGGTTGGTCCCTTCTGCGGGCTCCAGAAGAGAATCCATTTCCTCACATTTTCTAGCTTCTGATCATCTCCTGCATGCCCCGCCTTCTAAGATCCTGTCACTCCAACCCATTGCTTCCCTCATCATATCTCTAGTACTTACTTTGATCCTTTAAGTCCTACCTCCCTCTTAAGGACTCTAATGATTACATTGAGCCCACACAGCAATCCAGATAATTTTCCCATCTCAGAATACTTAATGTATTCACTCATCTCTTGGAAGTTGCTTCTCCTATGTAAAGTAACATATTCAGAGGTTTGGAGATTAGGACATCGACATTTTAGGGAAGGCCATTATTCAGACATTATTTAACGAGTAACTATATACAGCATGCAATGCATACATATAAAACCAGGTGATTGGAAATTTAAAATAAATCCTCCTTTTCTCTACTTGTCCCATGGTACGCTTAGCTTCAACATGAATTAGGAAAAGTCAGCTAACTGGTCTCACCTATTCGATCCTTGCCCTCATCCAATCCTCTCCATCGTCCAACTTCTAAAATGCAAAATCACTTATTGTCATGATCCTATTCCTT
Source organism: Arctocebus calabarensis (assembly GCA_963573935.1). Lineage (NCBI taxonomy): Eukaryota > Metazoa > Chordata > Mammalia > Primates > Lorisidae > Arctocebus > Arctocebus calabarensis. The sequence goes on from CAUYON010197058.1 coordinate 25,840, forward strand.
CTCTCTCAATCTTCTTAAAACCCTTCATTGCCTTCATATTCCTTAGTAGTCCTTACAAGATAATGAATTACCTTTTCAGAACTTTTTTCTTTCGTTTTTAAATTATTCTTTTATTGTTTTAATTTCAAATTAATATGGAGGTACACATATTTTGTTACACTGTTTAAATTGTAAAATAAGGTTCACAATGTAGTTGACCCTTCACCCAGGGGGTGTGCTGAACACCCTCACATTGTGCACGTTAGGTGAGATCTCACCTATTCTGAACTTCTTGATTTTAGAAATTTACATATAATTTATTTGTATGTGGCAAGAACCTCTTTTTGGAAAGTTTCTTCTCTCATTACCTGTTGACTCCTACTTCCCTGTCATACTGCAGCATAGAGAACATTCACTGTACTCTTTCGATGTCACTCTACATCCTGCACATCCTACCATAAAGCAGGTCAATATCTCTGGCACTCTCTACTTCTACTCCCACTCCTCCTATCACACTGTGTTCATTTTGCTTGCTTAATTGAGTGTTTTCCCCACTAAATTATAAACTAAAAGACAGCTCCTATGTTTATCTAGTCCTTTGTCATGGCACAGAGTGTACATTTTAAAAATAATTTTTTGAGTAGAAAAAATAATGATGTGATATCACAAATTATAATCTAGTTATTACAAAAGCTTGTTGTTTTTAAGAAGTGTCTCTTCCTTGGAATATGAACAATGGAAAGAAAAAAACACTAACCTAGCAAATCCAACTTTCTAAAATACTTAGTAGGTCACTGTTTTGGAGACCAAATCAACATGTAATTTTTCCCATTATGTTACCTTGATTACCCATTATGACATACAAGTTCAGATGCATAGATACAATTTTATGTATATGCAATGATTGCATGTATGTGTGGTTTTGGTGGACAGTGTGTGTATGTGTGTGTGTGCATGCATAATTATTGTGTCCTTCCTGTACCACAGAGCCTGCCTTCCTACCTTTCCAAATCTGGAGGCACTTAAATGCTGAATGAAAGTTCAATCCCTTCCTAGTCTTTCAAACCAGTCTCACACTTAGACATAGAGGAAAATGTAGCTTAGTACTGAAGAATTCAGTGCCAAATCTTCCATGTAGATAATATGACTTTGAATATTTTTTTCTGCAATTTCTGAGTCTTTGACTTATAGCCTGACTTAAGTGAAGCATCCTTTAGAGCTGGGTTCCTGTCTTTGACCATTGTTTTTACTAATTTCCTTTCTATAGATTTGAATCCTATTGTTAAATCCCCATCTATGAGTCTGCCGTAAATGACTGCACTTTTTCCTGGTGCTGCACCACAGTTTACACTTTTCAAATAGTCAATATTGCACCAAAATTCACCATCACCATACTCTATCTTGATAAAATGCCAACTCTACTTTGCATTGTATCTTCAGTGAAACTGGAGGTTGACATTGCATCTGTGTTTCTAAGTTTTTTCCAATACTTATTTCACCTCAGGGACCACTTACAGATTTAAATACCAGAACTCCCTAGTCTGACTACTCCATCTGCAATGAATTGGACGTTCCTAACTGTCCTGCAATATAACATCAATAATCAAAATGGTAAAATGACATCACTTTTAGCAAGTAGAAAAATTATTACTTCATAAAATAGAAGTAATTTAAATATTTTAATGTTTTAATTTCAGATTAATATGATTAGGTTACATTGTTTGCATTTGTTAGGTGAAGTCCAAGTCACAGGTTAGCCCATCACGCAGGAGGTGTGCCACTTACATTGTGTCCTGTAGGTAAGAATTTGCCAATTCCCCTCCTTCTTCCCCACTCCTCCCTCACTTCTTCCCCTTTCCTCCCCACTTGAATTTAAAAGTGTTTTTTTCTTATGTGGGCATGTAGTTGTTCATCTACTTATTCCTTTTTTTTTTTTTTTTTTCAGTTTTTTGCCAGGGCAGGGTTTGAACTCCCCACCTCCTTGATGTGAGGCTACTCCTTGAGCCACAGGTGCCACCCTGGTTCCATATTATTATTGAGTACATTGGATACTTGCTTTTCCATTCTTGTAATACTTTACTAAGGAGAATGTTCTTCAACTTCATCCAAGTTAATGCAAAGATTTAAAGTTTCCATCTTTTTATAGCTGAATATATCCCATGGTATACAAAGACCACAGTTTATTAATCCCTTCATTAAGAATATTGGATTTATTTCATATTATGAATTGAGCTACTGTAAACAATGCTATGCAAATGTCTTTATGGTAAAAAGATTTTGTTATTTCTGGGTAGATCCATTACTGAGATTGTAGGATCAAATGGAAAGTCTACTTATGCATCTTTGAGGATTCTTCATATTTCTTTCCACAGAGGCTATATAATTTGCACTGACACCAAGGGTATCAAGTGTTACCTTCTCTCCACATCTACACCTGCATCTGCAGCTTTGAGAATTTGTGATGTAGGCTATTCTTGCTAGGGTTAGGTGATACCTCAAGGTGGTTTTGATTTGCATTTCTCTGATGATAAGAGAAGATGAGTATATTTTGTGTGTTTGTTGGCCATTCATCCGTCTTCTATGGAGAAGACTATGTTCATTATTTGCTCTGTTCTTGTTGATTAGTTTGAGTTCTTTGTAGATTCCAATTACTAATCTTTTGTCAGCATTCAAACATCTCCTTCTGTTCTGAAGGTTGTCGGTTTGCTTAGTTGTTATACCCTTATCTTTGCAGAAGCTTTCTGGCTTGATCATGTCCCATTCATTTATTTTTGGTGTTGCTGCAATTATCATTGTAGTTGACAGATTTAATGTAATCCCCATTAAAGCATCAATGTCATACCTCGAAGAATTTGAAAAAATAGTACTTCATTTCATAAGTCACCATAAAAGTCCCAGATAGAAAATGCAATTCTAAGAAATAAAAACAAACCTGGAGGCATCACATTCTCAAACTTCAGGTTATACTATAAGTCTATCGTGATTAAAACATCATGGTACTGTCACAAAAATAGATACATAGATTTATGCAATGGAATTAGAGAAACTAGAGATAAAACCAGCCACATTTTGGTATATTAATATTTGATAAACCAAACAAAAGCACACACTGAGGAAAAGAATCACTGTTTAATAAATGGTGCTGGAGAACTGTTTAGCCACGTGTAGAAGACTGAAAGTGGACCTGCACCTCTCACTACTTACAAAAATTGACTGAGACTGGACAAAAGATTTAAATTTAAGACATTAAATTATAAAAACTCTATAAGAAATTATCAGAAAAACTCTTGTCACTATCATCCTGGAAAAAGATTTTATGATGCAATTTAAATTTTTAAAAATTCAATAAAACTGGAGAACGCCTGTGGCTCAGTGAGTAGGGTGTCAGCCCCATATACCAAGGGTGGCAGGTTTGAACCTGGCCCTGGCAAAACTGCAACAAAAAAAATAGCCGGGTGTTGTACCTGGTACCTGTAGTCCCAGGTACTTGGGAGGCTAAACCAAGAGAATCACCTAAAGCCAAAAGCTGGAGGTTGCTGTGAGCTGTGGCACACAGTGCTCTACTGAGGGCAACAAAATGAGACTCTGTCTCCAAGAAAAAAATAGAATTCAATAAAACCAACTAAAAATGTTAGAAATTGATAAGAGTTCAGCAAAATGCCTGTTTTCACACACAAAAAAATGAAAATACAAAGATCAACTACTGAATTTATTTCTTTTCTATTTATTTATTTATTTATTTTTTATTGAGATTGAGTCTCACTATATTTCCCTTGGTAGAGTGCTGTGGCGTCACAGTTCACAGCAATCTCAAACTTTGGGGCTTAGGCAATGCTCTTGTCTCAGCCTCTCAAAGCACCCGCCATAATGCCCAGCTATTTTTTTGTTGCAGATGTCCTTGTCTTGCTGACCCAGGCCAGGTTTGAACCCACCAGCTTTGGTGTATATGGCTAGCACCATAACCATTGTGCTATGGGCGCTGAGCCCCAAATAATGAATTTAATTTTTTAAATTGACGTAAGCTGAGTAGTATTCCATGGTGTACAAATACCACAGTTTGTTAATCCATTCTTGAATTTGTGGGCATTTAGGCTATTTCCACATTTTAGCAATTGTAAATTGAGCTGCAACAAATAGTCTAGTTCAAGTGTCCTTGTGATAAAAGGATTTTTTTGTTCTTCTGGCTGGATGCCCAGCCGTGGGATAGTAGGGTCAAATGAGAGGTCTAGCTTGAGTTCTTTGAGTGTTCTCCACGCTGCCTTCCAAAAAAGTTATATTATTTTGCAGTCCCACCAGCAGTGTAAAATCCATATCCATGCCAGCATCACAGCCTTTATATTAATCTGGATGGATGTGGAGCACATTATTCTTAGTAAAGCATCATGAGATTGGAAAAATAAGAATCCTATGTACTCAATTCTGATATGAGGACAACTAAGGTCATAGTACACAGTGGAGGGTAGGGGATGGGAAGAGCTGAGAAAGGGAAAGAGGGAGGGTGTGGAGGGGTTCAAGGGATAGGGTTTACCTTTTGGGGGTGGGACACAAATATAAGAGGGTCCTTATCTAACAAAAGCAATCAATGTAACCTGCTTCATATCAAAACTATAAATATACATATCAAACCCTGTGGGGTTGAGAGCCTCAGGCTCTCCTCAGTCCACCTAATATACATGCCTTGTTCTTTATATATATACAGTATATATATATGTATACACACATCAGTGTATACATATATATATATACACACATACACATATCAAATATATATATTTATACATACATATATCACATAATGTGTATATATACATACACATTTCATATATATATACACACACAGTTTTCTTTTTAAGAATTTTTTTTCAACTTTTTCCCTCTAGATTTTTCTTTTTCTATTTTTTCTTTGCTTTTCTCATGGAAATGTAATTTTCATTAATGCCTTCTTTAATAATAATAAGGGCTTCATTTTTGCTAGTTTTTCTGCCCCTTTGATTTGCTTTCCCTCCCAATTTCATTCCTTAAGGTTTTTGTTTTGGTTTGATATGTAGTATTTTCATTTTTCTTCTATATTTGGTGGATGTAGGGTCCTGTGTCTGTTCAGGCTGGCAAAATGCTGCAGATTTCATGGGATCTATCCTACCCAGTCCCTCCAAATGTTGGGATTTGTGGGTGTGGGTCAAAGTACCCTACTGTACACCAGTATTACTCCTATCTCTCTCTTTCTGTTCCTCTCTTCTTTTCTTTCATCAATCTTCCCTTTTATTTACTCCTTTTCCTTTTTCTTTTCTCTTTTTTTAGCTTTTATCCCTTCTTGCTCTTCACTCTTCTCAACCTTTTAGTCTTTTATCAAAAGGACACTTTAACACCTTAAGTCAGAGGCACAGTAACTTAAAGAGCAAGAGGAAGTGAAAGGACAAAATAGAGGAAGGAAACAGATAAAAAGAAAACACTCATGAGGAAGATAAATCCTGGTAATATGAAAAACTACAACAGAGCAACCCCCTCTCCCTGAGTGATCATGAGGTAGCTACTGAAGAAAAGTCCACCTATTAAAAAATACAGAAAGGGAATTTAAAATGTGGTTGGTAAATACAATGAAGGAAATTACTGAGAAAGTAGAAAACAACCAAAAGGAAATCTCAAAACAGAATCAAATAAGAGATGAATGATATGAACAATATAGTTATGATATAGCATAGTGTAAGGATTTGAAGTGGTCAATCAGGGAACTTAAAGATGCAGTAGAAAGTATTAATAACCAATTAGGCCAGGCAGAAGAAAGAATCGCAGAGGTAGAACATAAAGCTCTTGAGCTTACTCCGACAGTTTAAAAAAAAGGGGGAGGAAGAGAGAGAAAGCAGAATGTTCACAGACAGAATTATGGGACTTCAAGAAGCATTTAAATATACAAGTTATATGTAGCCTAGAAGGAAGAATATTCCATAGAAATGGAAACCCTACTAGAGGATCGCATAAATGATACTTTCCCAAATATCACCACAACCTCCTTTCAGAGGGATAGCAGAGCTCAAATAAAGTTTTTCCAAGACACATTGTCATAAACCTGTCCAAATTCAAGATAAAAGAGAAGATTCTTGAAGCTGCCAGGAGTAAGTGCCAATTGACATACAGGGGCAAATAAAATCCTTCAGGGTGACTGTGGACTCCTCAAATGGAACTTTTCAAGTCAAAAGACAATAGTCATCTACCTTTAATCTACTTAAACAAAAAATTTTCAGCTCATAATTCTATATCCTGCTAAACTAAGCTTTAAAATGAACAAAGAAATCAAATCATTTTCTGGTATGCTAACATTGAGAAAGTGAGCCACAACATGACCATCTCTACAGAAAATACCTAAATCTATTCTCACACTGATGATCACAATGGATCACCAACAAAGTAAACACCCAGAAAATATAGGATACAACCTAGTTTCCCCAATGATGAAATAGACAACACTAACCAATGGATTTTCACAAAATAAGATGAATAGAACACTACCACACTTATCAATTATCTCAGTAAATGTCAATGGCTTGAATTCCCCACTGAAGAGGCATAGATTGGCTGATTGGATTAAAAAACACAAGCCATCTCTTTGATGTCTGCAGGAAACAAACCTCATGTCAAAACACAAATTAAAACTCAGAGTTAAGGGTTGGAAGTCAATTTTTCAGGCAAACGGAACTCAAAAGAAAAGAGGGGTTGCAATCTTATTCTCAGATACGTATGGATTTAAAGCAACTAAAGTCAAAAAAGATAATGATGGTCACTTCATATTGGCTAAGGGAAAAATACAACAAGAAGACATTTCAATTTTAAATATTTATGCAGCCAATTTAAATGCTCCCAGATTCTTGAAACAGACCTTACTCAGTCTGAGCAATATGATATCCTATAATACCATAATAACAGGGGACTTTAACACTCCTCTCTGAGAGCTGAACAGATCCTCTAAACAGAAATTAAACAAA
>CAUYON010197072.1:0-15900 GCA_963573935.1 Arctocebus calabarensis
AGTGTGCGGGCTTCACATGCAATCTGAGATATTTTTATCAACCTGATTGACATAACATTCATGAGATTTTCTCATTTACTACGTGAAAACATTTTTGATTCGTATTTAGAAGTTTTCTCCTGACCCTTCGAATATGTAACGCGCCCGATCTCGTCTGATCTCGGAAGCTAAGCAGGGTCGGGGCTGGTTAGTACTTGGATGGGAGTATTACCATGTTTCATTGAGGCTTATATACACCATAAGTCTAATTATACCAGAAGGAAAACAATATCGTAATAACATTATAAACTGTTAAATCCATGCACTTTGTTCCTTTGAACTTAAATTTAAAATTAATTTTCCTTTTAAATGAACTCCTGGAAATACCTAACTGATGTCATTTGCCCTGAACTAAAAGATGTCTATAAAAATAAATACCATGAAAAAACAAAGGCCTATTATTAAATTGTAGTTAGATATCGCCATCTATAATAGGTTCCCAGGCTGAAGTCTGCCCAAGCTTTCTTAAAATGTTAGGACAGTGATTTTCAAGCGCAGCACACTGGTGTGCTATGAAAGGATCTTAGATGTGCTGTGAAAATTTTTAAATATCATTAGTTAAATTATTTTTGAAAGAAGTTCAAGGCACAGTAAGTATATTCCTTTTTTTTCTTTTTTTTTTGGTCAACATAATTTAAGCATGCCATAGAAAATTTAACTATAGATTCAAGCGTGCTGTGAGATTTTAAAAAAAGGTTGAAAAACACTACCTTAGGAGAAATCAGAAAGAGTTATCACCTGATAAAACATAGAATACCCAATTCAATTTAAATTTCACAGAAATAAGTATTTTTTAATATATAAGTTGCCCCTATGCCCTCTTTGGGACATACTTATACTGAAACTGTATATGTTATTTATGTGAAATTAAAATTTAACCAGATGCCCTGTATTTTTATTTGCTAAACTGGCAACCCTAGAAAGGAGTTAAATGTTTTATATCAGTATCACACTGATCTTTTCTCCCAGACATATTCAGAAATATTAAAAGAGAATTGAAAAGAAGTCATCAATTTAGGCTGTATCCCAGGATTATTTAACGCCTTGTCTATGTATCAACTAAATATCAGTTCCCACCAGTGAAAAAGGTCCCTCCAGTGATAAGGGTCCTTCACTTTGTAAAACACTACCCACGGAAGACAGATTGACAAGAGATTTTTCAAACCATCTTGAACTTTCAGTAGCCAAGATTGACAGCTCTGCTGGAAAGATTTCAATTGATCTAACATTTGCCGACCAGGGGAGAAACTAAATCCCAGTGAGAGCTACAGAGAAAGCTTCAGGCAAGAAGAAAGTGAGAGGTTAGCAGCAAGTCCTTGAACAATTAGCTCGACTAATGGGAAAAGTTTACACGCAAATGGCTGGGCTTTAAAACCAGTTTGCTTTAAGATAACCATCAAATCCCTGGATGTTAATTGAGATTAATCAAAAAAAAAATTATAGTGTTTCTCTTTCCCTGCAAAATGTTTTTTTTCTTTAACTATCTGGGTTAGTATTAATTCCTTATGATCTAAATGCCTGCTAAGTAACTACCCATCTGAGAGACATGTAAGATTATATTCCGATGTAAATACCGTATATTGTTGCTTCTGAGTGGTGGTGCCCCTCCAACCAGATACTAAGACTTTTGTCTTAGATTCCTGGGTGTTTTCTCCCACCTTGTGTGAAGAAAAGCATGGTGGCTGCTAAAATGGATGGCAGGAGTGACATTTACAAGGTGTATCCAATCTCTAGGCACCCAGAATATTGACTTTTCCTAGAGCCAATGGGTCTCCACCCGTTCTCCTGAATTGTCCCACTGTTCAACCTGAGCTACAGCTCTGGGAACTCTGAGCCTGTCTTATGATTAAGAACCAAAGGAGACAGACACTGACAGATAGTCAGCAAGTACTAAAAGTACTTAATCTAAAAGCTGAAAGACAAGGGTCACTTTCTAAGGATCTGAATGCCTCCCCCCCCCCATCAAAGCAAGAACTTAGAATAAACTAATAGATAACATAAACTTACAAGAACACACACACACAAATGTTAGTAATAAAGAAAATGTTCTTAATGGTGCTGTGGTGTGTCAGGGTTTACATAAATGCTGCATCCTTCCCACTTTACAGGTGACAAAACCATGAAGACAGGAAAGACTTAAGCAATTTGCCTTAGGTCTACTCTCACCAAATCCTACATCACAATAGACAGAAAAGAAAGAGGGTAAATGGTGGGATCACACTTATGGTGCAACTTAGAAGGGACAGGTGAAACCTACTAAATGCAGAGCACAAATGTTTTCACATAATAAACGAGAAAATCTCATGAAGGTTATGTTGAACAATTGGATGAAAATATTTCAGATTGTATATGAAGTCGGCACATTGTACCCCATAATTGCACTAATGGACACAGCTATGATTTAATAAAAGAGGAAAAAAAGAAAGGAAGGAAGGAAGGGAGGGAGGGAGGGAGGGAGGGAGGGAGTGAGGGAGGGAGGGAGGGAAGGAAAGAAAGAAAGAAAGAAAAGAAAGAAAAGAAAGACAGGACCATTTCTGGCTCCAGGCTGTCTCCAGCCTCCAGACTTCTTAGCCACCCTCTCCTCCTAGTGGAGACAGGAGGCTAAACTTGAAGACAGCAGCTACTTCAATTACTCAGTTTGCTTTGTTCTCATGGCCAACTCAACAAGCAATCTTCTGATTGCAATTTGGCTTCCCCTGCAACCCCTCGAGAGCTGGACTTGGAGCCAGTGGTGCCAACACAAGCCTCTCAGTCTGCAAAGTGGTGATAATACTGAGCTTGCAACAGTGAAGCCTAGACCTTGAATCCTGAGGATTTTACCAAGGTTCTGCCCCCGGTGCCCTAGTGGGCTGGTCTCTCTTGACCCTGGTCTGCCCTGTGAACTTGGGGGCACACCTGCTTTCTTGCTCACTCATTCTCTTTCCTCGTCCTCTGTCTTTGCAGACCAGGAAGGCCAGGGAATGGATGTGTGAGTGGGAAAGAGCCTTGCTTTTGTGCCCAGCAGACCCAAGTCCACCTTTGTCCTCATGATGGTTAATTTCCAGGAAAGAACTCCATCCGTGACAGGCTTCTAAATGCTCCTTACCCCTTCCTTGGACACTCTGGCTCATGACATCCCTATGGGTGCCAGAGGAGAGCAAAGACCATGCATCTTCCCCATCTGACTGACACCTTTGCCAAGCAGAGGTCAAGAACAGCTCTTTCTTTCCAAAAGTCAACATTGTCATCCATGTGACTTTTTGAAGCCACATAATTGAGATTGTTTTACCCCTCAGCATTTCATAGTTATTTATGTACTCCATTACTTTATAAGAGAATTGAAGTAGAATTAAAAATATCAAGCTATGCCTTATATTTATGGGAGGCAGGATTCACGGTTTCGTTTTTTTTTTCTTACTTTTAGTAGTTTTAAAAATTATCCCCCAATCAAAAAGTATTATAATATTCTACAGTATTTAAAAGCACAAATAAGAAAGAAAATAAGCCCCAGGCAGCTTCTTGCATTACATCTGGGCAATTGCTGACATTCTAGGATCAAAAATTGAAACTAATATGTCTACTTGGTCTGGCAGGAGACAAGGCAGCCTTCATTCTGACTTCTGACCGACAGACAGGAAAGGGGAGTTTACTTTTTGTCCAAGGGGACCGCCTTGAGATCAGATTGATCCTTAGCAGTTTCTGCATCGAGATTGCCACTGTGAGAAAGGCTCCAAGGTCAACCTCAAGGTCAGGGCAGGTGGTGACAAATAAGTGAGCTCCTCTAGGGAGGTAAAACCAATCCGACAGGTCCCTCTCCCCAACCCAGGGGGTCTGGCCAGACTTTTCTGGGGCCTAACCAGTGTCCCCAGAGATCAGCCTGGCTGTCTCCACCTTGTGTCAATCAACTTGTCTCTCAAGCTAATGTTTGTCGGCGGGATGCCAGCCAAGAAGAAATCTCTGACTGGGTTTAGGGTCTATCTCAGGACTAATATTAAGAACCTGCAGTCTCTAGGCTTTGAAGGATTTTCCTGTAAATCACCTGGATAGCAAACACAAAAACATCCAGCTTTGGGTTGGAACAATAACATTTTTCCCCCTGCTTGGTTAGGAATTTTGCTAGAGGAGTTGTACCTGCTAAGTCTATATTCATGCTTACAAGGACATCTTGAGCCATTTTATAGGACAGGGAACAAAATCTTAGACTGAATGAATCATCAGAGACACAAAGCTAGAATTTGAAAGAGAGCGCTCAGATTAACTACCATGAACCTCAAGCTGCCAGTGAGTTGAAAGCTTTGTGATGCCGAAGATTCTAGCCAGGAGGGTGTGAGCAGGTATCACTCTACAAAATGGTTATGTTCTTCTGTTCTTATTTTTATTTCAGCCTTTTATTTTCTTCTAGTTTCTTTCCTCCTTTCCTGTGTGATCTTGATCAAGTCTCTTAGCCTGTGTAAGTTTTACTTTCCTACAAGCTGTATCCACATCACAGGATTCTAAAATAGGAATGGCCATACCCGGATCCCAGGGGCAGTTGAACCTGGTGTGCCTAAGAGTTCCGACCCTAGAAGTAGAGTGGCAGCCTCAGAATCCCAGTTCTGTGAACTTGAGCAAGTGACCTAACTTTGATCTTCAGTGGAGAAAAAGAATTTGAACCTCATAGGGTTGTTATGCCTTTTAAATAAGTTACTATATGACAGGGGTTTGAAGTAGTACCTTGTGTGTTCTTTCTGTGTTAAGTTTCTATCGTTTTGTTCTAAATAAAATCACCATAGCACAATAAACACTACACATTAGATGTCCAGTAACAGGTAGTGCTGCCCCGAGTCTTCTATTTGCAAAAATGATTAGACCCCCATTTCTTGGGCCCTGTGCTCACCTGAATTTCATACAAAGCATAACGGAACATGACTTAACCGGTGCAAAGGGGAACTCTATACCCAGATTTCAGGGTCTTGTGGTCTTCCCTCCCACCCTTCCAGAGCCTCCACAGGAAGCTTCATCACCCTGAAGGCAAGGCCAGCAGGGACCTGAAGCAGAAGGAAATACCTTTGGAGAGTTTCAACTGTGTAAGTCAGGGCTTCTGGAGAAGTCACACCCCCACCCCATTCCCCTGGGGCAAACTCAAACTTTACACAAAAAGCAATTTACTTAGCCAGTCATTTTTGAGATTTGCTCAGCAATTATTTCAGCTATTTGTGTTTAAATGAGAGTTTCCTCAGTCCCTGCCCAGTGCCTTTCTGCTTCATCGGGTAGGGAAGCCTGGGCAGCAGTTTCCCTCCTAGTAGCTGAACTTTTATAAGCGCAGAGCCTGGGGCAGAGGGGGGACAGGGTCTTAGGGAAAGCAAAAGCTGCAGGTCCTGAGTGTCTCTGAAACTCAAAAGCCATGGGTAAAACATGTAGAACGAGCAGCAGAATCAGCTGGTGCAAGCTTAGTCAGCGAGGGCGTCTGGGACTCTTCTAGACTCCCAGACTCAGTAGGTTTGGGGCAGGGGCAGTGGTGTGATGTTCACAACCAACTCTCAGGAAAAGTAAATTCACAGCCCTGGTTGCAGAATTTTCAGATTTCCTGGTGTCAATGATCCCACCATGACCGGTGTTCAGTTACTAATTTGATGTCGTCAGACAGAGTTGGAAGAGATGTGCACAGTCAGCTCTTGCGAGCTGGTAAGAGCTGGGTCCAGGATACCACTGGGGCTAGGCCAGGAATCTGCGTGTTCTAGTAGGCTCTCCTGGATGATTCTGGCACAGGGAATATTGTACCAGGCTTTTCACAAGGAGCATAAAGAGAGACAGAACAGCACTATAATTTTGAGCCTAGAGCCAAGATTAATTAGTTTGTGGGAGGCAACACTCTGGTGCCCAAACATCCATATCTACCACCATCAAGGTATTTCTTGTGTCTGTGCATATTCTATACTATTTGTTGTTTAGTTTTAATCTACTCGTTGTTTTGCTCTTTTTCTTACTTGGGTCGAATAGAAAACTTGAATCACCACCTTAAGTATAAAAATATTACTAATGTCTGTAAATAAAAAGGTCAAGAAAAAATTATAATAAAATCCATGTTGTTGAATTGTGGTTTACTAACTTCTATCTAAAGTTTTAAGCCTGAGGGCCTGCTTCCTCTTGTTAACAACTGTTAGAGAGGATTAAAGTCCTATCAGCACCAAATGGTGGCATTCTCCTTCAGATCATTGGGAGGATTGAAAATTAGTTGAAAAGGAAATAAAGTCTTTTCTGCAATAAACAAGTTATAAAAAGCAAAGTATTAGCACAGCTTAAAAACATTCCCCATGCCAGGGAAAGCCAAGTAACACTGAGCCTAAATTAATTGTGGCTTCTTGAAAATGGAAATAATCAAGGGCTTAAGTGATGAGGAGGAGGAGGAGGAAGAGGTGGAAGAAGGGGGGGAAGAGGAGGAGGAGGGGAAGGGGAGGATGAGGAGGAGAGGAAGAGGAAGGGGGAAGAAGAGTTAGAGGGAGGAGAAGAAGAAGGGGAAACGAAGAAGGAGGGGGAGAAAGAAGAAAAAGAAGAAGAGAGGAAGAGAAAGAAGAGGAGGAGGAGGGGAAGGAAGAGGAGGAAGAGGAGGAAGAGAAGGAAGTGGAGGAAGAAGAGGAGGAAGAGAAAGAAGAAGAGAAGGAAGAGGAGGATGAGGAGGAAGGGGGGGAGGAGGAGGAGAGAGGGGGAGGAGGAAGGGGGCGGAGGGAAGGGGAGAATGAAGGGGGGCGGAAGAGGAGAAATAAGAAGAGGAAAAGGAGGAGGATGAGGAGGAGGTCAGATAAATGTACCTTAAACCAGTATGACTGGTGTTCCTTATATAAAGAGGTCAGGATACCAAGACACAGAGAGAAAAGGCAGTCATCTACAAGCCAACAAGAGGAGCCTTAGAGAAACCAGCCCTCCTGCATGGCACCCTGATCCTGGATGTCCAGTAAATTTCAGTTGTTCAAGCCAGTACCAGACTGTGATACTCCATTACGGCAGCCTTAAAAAATTAATGCACCAGATCTCTCATCTCACGTCCAGTGTATTTTTCACTACGCCACCCTACCACAGGTGTGTGTGTGTGTGTGTGTGTACATGTGCACACTCATGCTTGCATTTGGTTATATTCTCAAGTCACGTTCCATCACAAATTTCACACTTTATAGCTTCTCTGATCTAAAGAGGGGTGACACCTCCAATCTCACTGATTTCGATTGCCAAAATGTTTATGTGGAGAAGTCAAATTCTCCCTGGGCTTTGCTCCCAAGAGTCACAGCTAAACTTTTCTGAGAAACTTTCTAAGGCTGACGATTTTCTTTGTTGGTTCAGTAGCTGAACAAGCATCTGAAGCTTGCTACAGACTCCAGTCATTGGTCCGCTCCGATCTCAAGACGTAGGGAACTCAAGTGGTAGCACCAGCCACTTCTAACTGTGGCTGTCATCACCTATTACTGCCCGCATTCCTTCCCACGGAGCCCAGCGTTAGCCTTGGATTCGTCTCTATATTGTAGTATAAGGCTGCTGTTAGATGATTATACTGGGCATATGAGAAGGAACTGGCCTTCCAGTTTAGTGCAGTCTGGAACTCTGGAAAGCTACAAACACTCATTCAGCTCTCTGTCCTTGTGGGAGCAAGGATTTTCCCAGTAAAACCCAACAAAGAATCAACAACTCCTTCCAAAATGACTATCCCAGGCATAAAAATCTCTACCTCTGTATTTCACAAAGCCATTTTGAAGCTAGGAACCAATATCCAGTTAGAACAGGCAATCGGGAAATTAATCAATTGGACTAGGTGAATGGCAAAGCACAAGGAGGGTGACACAGAAATCGTGAACACGTGGCAGTTTCTTTGCCACCTCCTTCTATAACGAAAGGTGTGAACTTTTATCGAAGAGTCTAGGATCCCAAGAATTGACACTGGTGTTCAGCAAGTGTTCCAGTTACCTATTGCTATGCACCAAACTGACCTCAAATTTAATAGCTTTAAATAAAAGACCATTTTTCTTTTGTTCACAGTTTTGAGAATGGAGAATTTAGGGCGTATTGAGCGGTGCAATCAATCTCTGGTAAGCAGCAATGACCACCAGGCAACAGGCTCAGGGGGTCACAGCCGACATCTTTGCTCACAAGCCTGGCCTGGGAAAGACGGCTGTTGGAGATTCTCTGGGGCTGTTAAACAGAACTTCTGCATGTGACCATCCTTGGGCACTCAGGCACTGGGTGCAAAGGCAATAACCCTGGAGCGAGCTCTCTAAGAGGTCTGGGCTGGAGCTCCCAGGTTTTTATGACCTGCACTTGGATGCCTGTGAAGAACAATATTGTTGCCTTCTATTGGTTAAGGGAGTCACTAAAGTCACTCCGAATCCAAGAGCAGGGGAACAAAACTCCACCCCCCACCCCCATGAGAGGAAGAGCAAAACATTGGCAGTCATATCTTATCTATCCTGCCAAACACACCCATGTGTGTTTAGGAACAAGGTCCTCTATCGACAAAGAGGAGGCTTGAACTCAGTGCCCTGAGAAACACCTGTGAGAGAGTGAACGTTTCTAATGAGCATATCCACGCTCGGCCGGTTACTCCAGCCACTGCGGAAGCCTGCAGATGTCTTCATAAAATTCCCTGAGAAGGCCCTAGACATCCTGGGTTATTTGGAATTTCATGCCAGACAACCACAGGATTAGGGTTTTTTTCACCCCAACTCCTCAGTTGGAGGAAAGGGGATGGTTCAGGTGGCCCCGAAAGCAGCATTTACCCTCCAGGTGAGAAACAGAGGGTGGGCTTTGCCCCAGCCAGGCAGGAAGCTGAACTAGCGGATTCCAGCCACAACACGAGCCTGGGGGACAGGCCATGTTCACGTGCTGCTTTGTGATCCTTAGGAAGAGTCAGGAGTAGGGGGTCCTGCGATGATGCCCGAGGACATTGCCACATGGCTGGGCGTTACGCGACTCTGAGAAAATGAACCACAAGGGCAACATGTCAGAAGCCCCTCGGAATACCAGGCACGGGCAACTGAGACTCCTGGGTCTTCCAGACTCGATCCCCCCATGCTCGGTGCATGCGACATCAGTCACTCACCATCATCACCAACTTTCTTTCTTTTCTCTGAAAATCCTGAAATCACTTGCTGTTGACTAAACACCACTGACACTTCACCTCACACTTCCGTCTTTCAGCATTGAGGGAAAGAAGACAGCACCCCACGATTGCCAGGCTGCCCCCATGTGTGGACTGGGCACAGTGCCCTCGGTGATGTGTGGCCTCGTAGGCCAGGACATCTGCCCTCACCCTAACACTCTGGCAGTAAAAGGAACAGATACTGATGACTCAGTACCCTGCATCAGGGCAGGAGGATGCAGGGAGGGGGCTGATAAGCCAGCCTCTGGAAACATAAGGTCAGATTGGAGGTGACACGTGAGCCTTGGGGACAGCTCCAGGCCTTGTCAGAAGCAGAGGCACCGAGCTGACGGGTTGCAAGTCTAAAGGATGTTGACACTTGGGCCAGTCTCCTCGCCCCCTGACCTATGTACCCTGGCCTCCCTCGCTCCCTCCCCACACCTACTTCTACCTCCTGGCCTAGTCCCTGTACTTCCAGAAGTTTCAAGTAACATTAACCACGGCAACAGAGCACCAGACAGCAGCTGCGAGCCCACCTTGCCATCCAATGGCATCAAATAACAGAACAAGGGGACAATCTCCCTTCTCTTATTTTACCGCCCTGAATCCTAATCGTCTGTTTCCTACCACTAATCACTGAACCAAAAGACGGATCGAAAAATTCAGTGATCAGCTCAGAAAAATTTGTTATCTTTCTCCTTCATTCCTTGCTTCCTAAGAAAGTTCTCATTATGATGTTCTGACTTGCACACGATTTAACAACAGCCCTCTGTCAACTCAGCCCATGTCAAAGAGTAAGACCCTTCAGGGAGCAATACTTTGGGGTGCTGGAACAAAGACCGGACTGGAGCCAGCTGTGTGACAAGGCTCACCCACAATTCTGCCCTCTATTTCCCCTGCTGGAGCCGAGGACCTCCCCAAGTGTGTAGGGAAGAACATGTTTCAGGGAAGAAAGAATGTTTCAGAAAGAAAAAAATCTAATTATAGACAGGAGGAGAAAGCCCCAACACTTTAAAAGCCCACGATTCTTGCAAAGAGGAGGGTTAAGTATCTCTCGGGAAGTTCAGGGCGGCTTTGCTCAGGTTAACAGATACGATGTCACTTACAAGAGTGAACCTAAAGCTAGTCTCTTAACTGGAAGATGGAGATCGGGGTGGGTTACACCGCAAGGTTGATAAAGAATAGAGAGAAACAGCCTAGGGAGGGATTCCACACGGGGCCCACCTTCACTGGGGACCAGTGAACACTGTTCTCCATGACCAGTGAACTACACGCCCAGAGGTGCCACGGCCCATCCTCACCTGTCTCCCATTCCGAAAACAGCACAGCCAGGCAGTGCGTCCCCAGCTCTGCTGGCCGCGAGACCTGGTTTGTTCTTTTTGCAGTTTTTGACTGGGGCTGAGTTTGAACCTGCCACCTCTGGCATATGGGGCCGGCGCCCTACTCCTTCGAGCCACAGGTGCTGCCTGAGACCTTCTTTTTTTCAATTTGCACTTTCCCTTTTTTTTCTTTATTCCTTCGTCAGTGTTTTTTTCTTTTTTAGGCCAATTTTGAACCAGTTCTCACTAAGAGAGCAATAGAGACATCGGTCGGAACAAATGCTCATTTTGTTCTTCTCAGGGGATATGGACCTTCTGAAACAAGCGGCTGAAACGTGAGTAAGGACTCCTACGACCTCGGTCCTCCTTCATGGTCACTGCCTGCGTTTGCTACCTTTTCATCATTACCTAATGGGGTTCTATAGTGTTTCCCAGCCCGTAATCTACTTTCACATTTCATAAAAGCACAGCGAGCCAGAGATTAAAGGCCCAACAAAGGGTGTATCACAAGCTCATCTTGCTTTGTTTCTGATCGGTGACCTGTACCAGGGGCAGGACAATGGGGCAATGGGGGGCGGGGGGCGCGGAGAGACATTCGCTCTGCTGAGAGCAGGGCAGACAGAGCTTGGTGCTTTCCACAAAGTGCATCGGGACCTTGTGCATTTGGGACTATTTTGAACAGCAGGTTTCAGCCTGGGTAGCCTTTCCCAGCTAGGAAAGACACTTGAGGTTGTGCAGTGCACAGCCTGTGCAACTGTACTTAACGGCCATGTCAGCCCTTATACTTGGGGGATAGGAATACAGTGTGTTCCACATGAAAGCCTAAAAAACAAACTGCTGGACCATATTGCCTCTCACTGAACAGAACTGATGTCAGAGGCTGGTTGGCTTGGTTTTTTTCCATTCATTTAACCTCTCCATGACTGAGATGTCTCATCTGCTGAAGAGCTGACTATGTTCTGAGGCCTGGAGTATGGTAGGCACATAGACAGGCTCCCCGAAAGTATCAGCTCAGCAAAGCAAGTCGAGAAACAGAAAGAATCTGTTCTTTGGATGGAACCTGCCTTTGAAAGCTGGTTCTGCCTCTTTTGAGCCATGCAGCTTATATGTCCTCAGTTTTCCCATCTGTAAAATGGCTCTAATTATAGTTCCTCAAAGGAGTTTTGTGAGGATTTGATATTCACAAACACATAAATCTCAGTTTCTTCTCATTCATCCCCCTTCTCCCATCTCCTGACAGCAGAATTAGGGGTTAGAGCAGGGCTTGGGGCCATGTTCAAAGCTCAGGTCAGGTTAATCAACATTTATCAATGCTCTGTTGTCTCGTACAGACTTA
This sequence comes from Arctocebus calabarensis, assembly GCA_963573935.1. Taxonomy (NCBI): domain Eukaryota; kingdom Metazoa; phylum Chordata; class Mammalia; order Primates; family Lorisidae; genus Arctocebus; species Arctocebus calabarensis. The sequence goes on from CAUYON010197072.1 coordinate 11,777, forward strand.
AAGCAAGCAAACTTCTATTTGTCAGGACCTACACTCCTCAAATCACCTGGAGAAAACCCCAACTTGATTTTTTTTTCTTTTTCTCTCCCCGTTTGTATTTCCAATCAATAAACAACTAATTATCAGAAGATGATTTGACCACAAAGAATGAAACACAAGATACAAGCCCAACTCCTTATTGCTATTAGATTTCACAGACAGAAGGGGACAATTTCAACCTTCTCGAACAGTTTATAAATGCTCATTCTTAGTCTCTGCCCTTTTCTTACTGTGGACAGGTACTTAGCAGTTTGCAGACAGACAAAGGGCCACACTTTCAGTGGATCTGTTGGAAACCAGGCAGGCAGCAAGTGTGCGTGTGTGTGTGAGTACGGTCAATCCTGTTGGGTCTGAACCCACTGAGCACTTTAATTTTTACCTGACTTGCTTTCTCTTCCAGGCCCTAGGTCTCTTAGCAGAGACCCTCTGTGTCATTCCTGGCCTAAAATAAATTCTTAAGAAGTAACCTCCAGTAAGCACAGTGAATATCCAGGTGGAATGGGGGTATTTGAGGTAATGAATGATCCCCCTCTATACTTGCCCCGCCCCACGTATTAAATCCTTCCAATTGACCAAATGCCCACATGCATTTCTATATGCCTTCAGCTCCCTACCCCACATGTCCAAAGCAGAATAGGACTTTGCTGTTCCTAAAAGTTCGAGTTTGCCACGGTGCAGATCAAGCAGTTAGGGGAATTCAAAACAAAGAGCTGTCTCAGCCCTGGGAGTTGCCAGACCGTCCATACCAGTAGGGAATGTTTCCTTTAAAAAAGAAATAATTGTGCTCTTCGGACTAGCATGATAAAAAAAATCTACCTCTTGCTGAAAGGAAGCCAGTCACTGCTTTTAATAAACTCTTTGGCTACAAAGATGAAACAGACAGACAACAACAACAAAGAAGATATTATTAACATAATTTCATATAATTGGATAGAAGGGTAATATTTATTTTAATATTACAGAGGAAATATCCCACAATGCAGACCCTGGATTAATTCTTTATATCTTTAGACTGCACTTATCAAATAAAATTGTACTTATAGAAAAAGCAAACACATAAATCTTGCCTCATTGTCAGCTGGCAACTCCTTGCAAGGGCTAATTGTATTATATATCTTCTGCAGCCCTGCCTGGTGGTTGCCAGGTCCAAATGCATTATTATTTATTACACAAACAAATGCAATTTTATTCTTGGAACCTGAGTTTGGAATTCCATGAAGGCCTGAAATGTTCTCCTTTCCTATTCAGAAGGGAGAAAAAAGACTCCGGTGACTATAATCTGCTGTAAAATCTCCCGTGAAGATAAACATCTAGGTTTCCCTTGAAAGATACCAAATCAAATCTACAAGGAGTAGCCTCCGAAATGCCATTAGGATAGAGATAAAGTTCCTCTAACTCTCCTCTTTGAAATGCTTTCCTCCAGGAGAAGCAGTGTGCTGTGGATCTGCCAGAATCTAAACCAATATTTGACTTAGTCCCGTTTGCTTTGGGGTAAGGTCACTATACACTCAACTATTCTATATATACATGATTCCTTCTTAATCTTACCCTGCCTTTACCTCTCTCTGTCCCTTTTTCTGTCCTTTGTGTGGAATCAAGCCAAGTCCCACACTGAAGGCTCATGGGCGCCATCTTATCCCATTCATTCATCAACCAGACCCAGAATGACCACCCAGCTGCAGGATAGAGGAAGAAAATTCTTTCCTGCTCTCTGTTAATATTCTTCTAGGACTAGTGGGTGTATTACATTGTTCCAGAACACACTAAAGCCTGACCTTCTTATGAAAATGGATTTCTGCAAGTTCCATCTCACATTTCCCTGCATTGAGGTATAAGCACAAATGCCAGTTAGGATAAGTTTGGGTATCTTTGTCACAAACCTTTGTGTTTATCTCTTCCTTAGAAAGTTCACAGGGAGGATGAGTTGGCAAACAGGGGAGAATTTGGCAATCTGAGTTTCCTGATAAAAAGATATTTAATAAAAATAGGTGCATCTTAGAAGGGTACAGATGAAATTTACCAAATGCAGAATACAAATGTCTTCATACAATAACTAAGAAAATGCCATGAAGGTTAGGTTAATCAGTTTGATGAAAATAGTTCAGATCATATATGAAACCAGCACATTATACCCCTTCATTGCACTAATGTACACGGTTATGATTTAATAATAAAAATAAAAATAGGAACACCAACACAGTGTTACATCTTGGGTCAGGTTCAACTAAATAAAAAATTTCAATCTCTTTTGCCCTGGACATTAGGGCAGAGAGTTTCCACAGGCTGTGGCCATCACAACGACCCTGGGATCCATAAATTTCACCCAACCTTTAATGCAGATAGTAAAAACGAGACTCAAAGTTTGACAGTACCTCCAAAGCTGGGACTGGAATACTGACATCCTAGCCTCACACCCAAGATTCTGTCCAGAAAACCACAGCTCTAGTTAGGAAGAGCCCTGTAAGGATAGACAGTGGGCCTCACCCAGTGTGGTATTTCAAAGAAGGAATTTGTCCCCTACTGAGTCAAGAACTAAATGAAAATCAAAAAATTAAACAAACGCAATCCCGCCCAGAGTTCTACCCAATCAAAAGGAAAACTGCAATTGAGCATGTTCCCAAAGGGGAGGTCATTTCCCCTTTCCTTCATTAGCCCAATTAAAATCTCATCATACAGAAAAGAAAATCAAAGACAGTGTCGGGGATGGGGTGAGAGTCAGAGATGTGTGTAAGCTTTACCTCCGTGGATCACGTCCCCAAGATGAAAAGCCAGCAGATTCATTCTCTCCACGAACCTATCTGCATTTTCTTAAATGTAAGTCTAATTGGCCATATGTCCATGTTGGCCCCTTTCCCCATAGAATGCATAACCTCTGTCTTCTGATTCTAGCAAGATGTTTTCCCTAACCCCTGAAGTTAGGAACTTCCATAGCAAAATAAATTTATAACTAGATTAGAATATGTTTTGAATGCCTAGCTGAGGAGGGTTCTAGGAGGCAACAGAGAGCCAAGTGAAGTTTGGGAGAGAGATACAGAAAAATGTTGGCTAACCACAGTCAACTTCCCAGACATAGCACATCCCACAAGAAAGAACAGTACATTCCTTGGATGAAATTTCCAGGTCATGTCTGCAAAGTTTTGCAGGACACTGAGAGAATTAGCAACCAAGGGACAACTATTTGTTGCCTAAGCAAAGACACCAGACTTCATCGCAGACTTGGAATGATGTCACCTCCCAGGATCTCAGGGCCACAAAATTCAGAGTGCTTCCCAGATGAGCCACTACTGATCTTTACAGAACTGAAAAGTATCTTGGACCTTGCTTCCTTCCATTCATAAAAATGTTGTTATCAGAGAATCAGAATGAGTTCACCACCCAATGTAATTGTGAGTTCTTAGGCATGGTAAGCTAAATCACTGTTGAAGTCAACTGTTCCCTTTGAACCCTGGGGAACATAAATGTGTTCCCCCCAGGCCCAGGGAGGTACTCCTATGCCCTTGACCCTCCCAAGATAAGGAGGCTGGAAATTCCCTTTTATTGGCTAAGTATATTTGCCAAGTCAATGGCGTGCGCAAAGGAAAGGTCAGAATCCTATCCCGAGTATCAGGAGCGGCTCCGTTATTTGTGAGACCCAGTACAAAATCTAAATATGGGACCTCTTCTTCAAAGATGGTTGAGAACCTTTAAGATGGTCACAACAGAGCATCAAGCCCAGCATGGGACCCTCCTGAGGACCCCCTCATGCAGCTGATGAAACCACTCCCCCACATTGCAGGCCCTGGCCATGACCTTCAGTAAGCCATTGTCACAGATTTCTGGGAAGAATCTGAAGAGGGGACGTGCCAAGAAAATACACGTTCTTAACTATCCACTGCCCTTCCAGGGTTCTTCATGGCTTTGGAAGAACCATCAGGATGGCCTACGTCCTTCTCACTTACGGAGCAAACTAACACAAGTCTTCATGGTTCCCACATCATGGCCTGGGAGGGAGTCTTTACTTTCTGTGATGAAAAGGAAGAAATGGGTGATGCGTGCCGAGCACCTGGTGCAACAAAAGGAACAGAAAACGTAAGGCTGAGGCTTAG
>CAUYON010197073.1:0-20256 GCA_963573935.1 Arctocebus calabarensis
GGAAATACAGACAATAGAATAAAACCATTAACTAAGAACTGGGAAAGAATAATGAGCTATCAGTTTAGGATTCTTTTTTTTTTTTTTTTTTTTGAGACAGAGCCTCCAAGCTGCCACCCTGGGTAGAGTGCTATGGCATCATAGCTCACAGCAACCTCCAATTCCTGGGCTCAAGCGAGTCTCCTGCCTCTGCCTCCCAAGTCGCTGGGATTACAGGCGCCCGCCACAACGCCCGGCCATTTTTTGGTTGCAGCCATCATTGTTGTTTGGCTGGCCCAGGCTGGATTCGAACCCGCCAGATCAGGTGTACATGGCTGGCGCCTTAGCCTGTCGAGCCACAGGCGCTGAGCCCAGTTTAGGATTCTTTGACAGGAATTCTACAGGATGGTTTATGGAAGACCATGGCTGTCCTCCATGACATCATCCTTTCTGAAAGGTTAGGGACATGCCCTTAACTTCCTCTTAATAATAGGGTGATTCCAGGCTACTTATTTTACTCATTCAACACAGAGCCTGTGTGTCCAAAAGCCTTTAGGACAAGCCTCAGGATTAGAAATGTACTTAATGAGATTTCATAAATACTTTATAAAATGAATAAAGAATAGGAGGCTGGCAGTCATGAGAACCAGACATTGAAGGGTGATTTGGAATTTTTTCATTTTCTCTAATCCGATTTGTGTATAGGGAATGACTATATTCACAGTGTATGTAAACCAGGCTTTGGGCGGTGTGTGTGTGTGTGTGTGTGTGTGTGTAGGATGCAGGGCTAAGGCACTTCTGAGAAAACTGGAATAGACTATTTTCCTGCCAAACCTGTTCCCCTTCCTTATTGTCTGCAAATGTTTTTGTCACAGATTGGCTTTTCATAAAGGGACAGTAAATACCGCCTCCCTATGCTAGTCCTTTCTCCTTGTTCTCTATTCTCCTCACAAAGTAAACAAAGCTGCAGTCTTCCTATTATTAATGAAACAGAGATTACGATCACCACGGATTCCATAGCTGAATTCTGTGGTAAGGTAGATTGTTTTAGTTGCTGCCCAGTTTTCAGAATTCAGTAGATGGAAGCTGGAAAATACTTACTGTTGGGACTGGAGAGCATGGCAAGGAGGTAGAGGCAACCCCAAGACTCCCTCTCCTCAGGTTAAGGAAGGGAACATTTTGACCTTGCTACTGTGGCCACTTGATCTCTATATATAGCTTTTCTTTGTCTTGGCTCATCAGGCATCCTTTGTTTACATTTCCAAAGGAAACTTCTGTATAATGCATAGCCAAGGGAAAATGTATACCAACAGATGGATACTTCCTCTTGGCTTCCAAGATTTAGTGGTTTTTGTGACTAATGAGCATTCCTGAAGCATAGTGAGGGGAAAAGTAATTACTTAGTAATTAGTTGGTCAACAATATTTCTTGAGCCTACACTATGTACTCAGTATGGTGGGCCATTTGTGGCCTCCAAAAGATATATACCAGGTTGATGGCTCCAGGATAAGTCTAGTTAGGGAAAAACAAAGTATCTAGCAAAGAGGATTGTTTATAAAGCAGCAGGAGATCCAGGAAGTACAAACAAATGTACTATGCCCCTTCCAATTTTACTTATTTAGTGTTGTTCTTTTAGGGCCCTGAGCATATTAAAGCTCTTTCCTGGGTATTTTGTGTGCCACCTTATTTTGTGCCTCTCCAGCACTGCTATGGTACAATGGGTTAATCCATCCCTGAAGCTGCATGGGTAATCTGATTTATTTCTGGCACTTCTCAAGTTTAGCAGAAAGAAGAGAGAAAGGAGATGAGTTAGAAGAGGTGGGTAGGCGTTTCTTAGTTTGGGAAATGTCAACATTCTTTCTTGCCCATAGGTCTTAGCTTCAAGCACTTGTGGAAGTCTTTATTTCTCACTTATTTATTTATTTATTTATTTATGAGACTCTCGCCTGGGTAGTGCGTGCTGGGTGGAGTATGGTAGCATTATCATAGCTCACAGCAATCTCAATCTTCTGAACTCAAGCTACCTTCCTGCCTCAGCTGCCCCAATAGCTGGGACTACGGATGCCCACCACAAGGCTGGCTAGTTGTTGTTGATTTTTAAGTAGAGACAGGGTCCTGCTCTTGATTAGGTTGGAAATCTTTCTCTTCAGAGTTCAAATGTTAAGCGCAGTGGTATTCTGCCCTTTCTGCTCCTATTGCTCACAGGAAGGATACTTGGCTTGAGAAGGGGAAGAATAGTGGAGTCTACCTAATAGATGTTTGACTGCTTCTCCACGTGTAAAAAAACAGGCCTTTCAAAAGAAATTAATTTTAAAAATCACTGTATGAATAATTTCAGCAGATGATCCTTCAGAGTTTTAGAGTGGTTGAGCTAAACTAGGAATTGAGTCTAACCCTTTAAAGTAGAAACATGTTTGTTGGAGAAGCCCTCTGCAAACACTGAGGACATAATATGCATAAAATGAAGGATTGATTCGAGCAAAGTGGGTGTAATGAGGGAAACTTTAGTGGAGAAAATGCATTTTAGCCAAATGTTATAGGAGAAAAAAATTACTCTCTCTGCAGAGATAAGAAACAGAGATATTAGAGGCTGTGGAAATGAGTAAAGTCTATGGGAAAAATGGTACCTTAACCACTGGGTGTATAAAGATAAATAGGAAAATGGCTCTTACCCTCCAGGAAGGCACAAATTGGTGAGAACATGACAGGTAAAATGGTGAATAGAATGTGAAGTGATAATTATTATAATGAAGGTAAATTCAAGGTGACTAGCTCACTTGAAAGAAGAAACACCCAAGTTTTCCTGAGGAACTAGCTAACTTGAAGGAACAAACACTTAAATCTGCCTGAGGAACGTAGGAAAGATGATAGAGTAGAAATAAAAATCAAGTTATCTTGAAATAAGAGTAAAATTTTGGCTGTCTGAGGAACTTAGGAAAGATCATAAAGTGGAAGTAAAAATCAAGTTATCTTGAAAGAAGAATAAAATTTTGCCAACAAAAATGAGATAAGGGTTTGGCACTCCTAGCTCAGTGAATAGGGCGCCAACCACATACACTGAGGCTGGCGGGTTCGAGCCTGGCCTGGGCCTGCCAAACAAAAACTGCAACCAAAAAAAAAAAAAAAAAAGTAGCCAGACTTTGTGGCAGGCCCCTGTATTCCCAGCTCCTTGGGAGGCTGAGGCAAGAAAATCACTTAAGCCCAAGAGTTTGAGGTTGCTGTGAGCTGTGACGCTATGGCACTTTACCGAGGGCGACATAGTGAGACTCAGGCTCAAAAAAAAAAAAAAAAATCAGGTAAGGGAGTGAAGGGGACCACATTTGGGAACACAGAAGAGTAATCAGCATAGAGATGTTCAGGGAACCACCAGAAGTTTAGTTTGGTCAGAATGTAAGATGTGAGAATCATTGCAAGAGGTGAGTGCAGAGAAGTAGCTCTGGACCAGATAATAAAAGGTTTTTAATGCCAAGTATAGGTGCTTGGACGTTATCCTGAAGTGTCTAGGGAGCCTTGGAAGAGTTTTGAGCAAGTGAATAACTGGATAAAATTTTCATTTAAGAAAGATTTCTATGACCATAATATGGAAGATGGAGCAAGGTCAAGAGAAAAGGCAGAGACTCATTTCATTTAGACTTCTATTCATCCAGGGAGTGATGAAGGCCTAACCTGAGATAGTAGCAGTAGGATTAGGGAGAAAAAGATAAATTCAAAACTTTTCTAAGTGGTGGAATTAGTATTACTTGTCAACCAGTTAATGGGTGAAGGGGAGAGAGAAAATAAATACAAGAATGATCCACAGATTTCTGGCTTGGGTGACTGAATGGATTTGTTACCTTTAACTGGGTTAGGAATTGTAAAACCCAAGCTCTTTTTAGATATGTGAGGTTTGTTGTGCTGAGGTTAGAGTCTAGTATAAAATGCCTAGTAGGCAGCTGGCTGGCTTGATCTGGAGGTCAGGGGAGAGGTCTGGGAAAGGGATAGACTTGGAAGTCTTTGGCATCTCATTAACACTTAAAGCCAAGGAGAATGTGTAGAATGAAAAGAGCCTAAGACTGATCTCCAGTCCAATTGTTTATCACTCAAAATACAACAACAAACTGACCTTCCAAAAATGAGTAGAAAGACTGTGATACTTTTGATGAGATTACCGAGGGGTGGTATACATTTTGAAAATTAATTACCAAAAGAAAGGCTGGAGGCAGTGACCCATGCCTATAACTCCGGGTGGCTGGGGCGGTTGATTGCTTGAGCTCAGGAGTTCGAGACCAGCCAGAGCCAGAGCTAGACCCCATCTCTACTAAAACTAGCTGGGCGTTGTGGCAGGGGCCTGTAGTCCCAGCTACTCAAGAGGCTGAAGCAAGAGAATCACTTGAGTCCAAGAGTTTCAGGTTGCTGTGAGCTATAACGCCACGGTGCTCTACTGAGGATGACAAAGTGAAATTGTCTCAAAAACAAATAAACCAAAAACGAAAAGTAAATTATTCATTTGTGGAAAAAAAATCAAAGTTTCAGATATTATGTAGGGGCCATGGCAAAACTTGCCTTTTCTCCCCCCATAGTTTACTGAAAGATCAACTTACAATTAAGGCAGATTAATAAGAGGAAGGTTTATTTCCAGATACCATGCACAGGGGAGAATCACAAGAATGATTACCCAATGTCTCAAGGATGATCAGATATCTTTTAGAAGTGGGGGGAGAATGTGGAATGTAGGTACTGCAAGTGGTTGCTAAGGGGGATGGATAGGGGAAACAGATTGACTTGTAAATTAACCTGAGAGACAGATATTGTGTTTTATTTATTTTATTTATTTTTTTATTTCCTTGTTTTATTTATTTATTTATTTTTGAGACAGAGTCTTACTATGTCACCCTCAGTAGACTGCCATGGCATCAGGGCTCACAGCAACATCCAACTCTTGGGCTTAAGCAATTCTCTTGCCTCAGCCTCTCAAATAGCTATGACTACTAGGCGCCTGCTGCAACACCCAGCTATTTTTTTATTGCAGTTGTCATTGTTGTTTAGCAGGCCTGGGCTGGGCTTGAACCCACCAGCTTTGGAGTTATGTGGATGGCGCCCTACCCGCTGATCCACTGATCTACGGACACTGCCTGATTTCTTTCTTTTTATTTCCTTGCTTTTCTTTTTTTCTTTCTCTTTTTTTCTTCTTCTCTTCTTTTGAGACAGTGTCCCACCCTATGCCTTGAGCAGAGTGCAATGGTGTCATAGCTCACTGCAACCTCAGACTTGTGTTGTGGGCATCCTGCCACCTAAGCCTCCAGAAGTAGAAGTAGAACCCTCCTGGGTTTTTTTTTTGTTTTGTTTTATGAGTTGCAGTCTCACTCTCACTCAGACAAGTCTGAAACTCCTGAGCTTAAGCAATTCTCCCTCCACAGCCTCCCACAGTGCTGGGATGATAGGTGTGAGCCACCTCACCCAGGCATGTATTGTATTTTATTTTTTTATTTAATTTAATTTTTTTTTTTTGAGACAGAGCCTCAAGCTGTTACCCGGGATAGAGGGCTGTGGCATCACAGCTCACAGCAACCTCCAATTCCTGGGTTCAAGCGAGGCTCCTGACTCTGCCTCCCAAGTAGCTGGGACTACAAGCGCCCGCCACAACGCCCGGCCATTTTTTGGTTGCAGCCGTCATTGTTGTTTGGTGGACCTGGGCTGGATTCGAACCCGCCAGCTCATGTGTACGTGGCTGGCGCCTTAGCCCGTTGAGCCACAGGCACTGAGCCACATATTGTATTTTAAATGATTTGGGCCAGGTGTGCTAGCTTTCAGGAGGAGGAAAGGAAGTCAGTTACCCATCTTTGCTCCCCTGATCTGTTCTGTCTGGTTTTATGCTAGTAGATGCTTTCTGATTGTGAATGGCCTTTAATTCAAAATACTCTTTATGTCAAGTAGTCATGTTTTGGGGTAAAATTTTCTTAGCTCTGTCAATTACCGTCATAAGGGCTACAATAATAAGTAACACTGAGAATTTCTTCTGTTCCAGCTGAGTACCTTATATGTGTTAACTCATTTAATCCTTACAAAAATTCTGAGATAGATACTGTTATTATTCCTGCTTTATGGATAAAGAGAGATACAGAAAAATTTAAGAGATTTGCCAAGGTCATGCAGCCAGTAGGTAACAGTGGGAATTGGAATCCAGGCACTTTAACCCTACAGCCTGTGTCCTTAACCACTCCATTTGACTTTGTTTTTGCAAGGCAAAAAGCAAGAGGATCACAACAGCCCAGGAGTTTGAGGTTGCTGTGAACTACGATGCCATCACAGTACAGAGCAAGACCCTGTCTCCAAAAAAAAAAAAAATAAATAAATAAATATATATATATATGTATACGTGTGTGTGTGTGTGTGTGTGTGTGTATGTATGTATATATACGAATAGACCATTCCTTAGGAAGAGGGTGTTGTAATCAAATTCCAGCAACAAAAATGGTGGGAATCTCAGCCATATGGCCCTTTTAAATTATTAAATAACCTACCAGTACCTCTGCAAAAGTGATGCATGCACTAAAGAGGATTATTCTGCTCAATAGTCTGCTAGTTTGCAGTTACTAATTTAAAAAAAATTATTAGTAGGGAAATATTTACTACCTTTCTGCGAGAATATCTACAGGATTCTGTATGTCAATACTTAAGTAAACTTACCTGTGATCTCGCCCAGGTTCCTCTTTATTACTGCTTCTAAGCAAGGGCAAAAGACAAGTTTTAGGGAAGGGTAGATGCTTTCATCTCTAGTGGTTTTAAAAAGAGAGATAGTTGTTTGGGAACTTTCAAATGTTCATCAGTCAAAATGTTCTGTGGGTACTTCTGTGAGGGACAAAAGAGCAAGGGGAGCAGACAAATGGTTTGTGGGAAGGAGCTGGACTACCAGTGCCTTGTGAGAGTGAAATACCTGTTTTGAATCCACTGTGCAGAAAATGGAAAAGAAGTGCAGTGACCTAGTCAGTCTATTAATTTTTACCACAGTAATGACTAATTCAGAGTGCACGCTCAATCTTATTAAGTATATAGCATTGACATTTAATATAGATGAAAAACCTAAATCAAGTGCAATCTCAAGTGCAAGCACAGCGTATTTTTATACTAGAAAACACTTTATAATTTCACATAGCGTTTTCAAAACTGCTTTTGACAATTCTGGATCTATTCCAGTGAAATGACATTTTTGAAGACATTAAGTGTTGCACTTGAAATATTTGGAGGATATGGACACATGACAGGGTGTAAGGATAAAATGAGTTAGGATTAATATTATTTTCTTTCCCCCTTCTCCCTCACAGCTAGAGAGTAGGTAAGCTTTCAGGTATGGTCATGTTTTTATAGCCATAACCATGCATGTAGGCGTATGTATAATGTCATTCCATTTGTGTACTGTCCTTGGGTGCAAAGTTCATTTTATAGTCCTATTTCCCATCTGCTGCCTTTCTCCAGCTTGGTTTCGCAGTGTTCAAATGCCAGGTCACTCATTAAATGACCAGAATGCTTGCTTAATTTTGGCCTCTCTTGCTTGCTCCTCTCTTTATACAGTCTGCTTAGATTCCCCATTTATAGTGTGCTCTCGGAAAGTTAATGGGATACTGATAATTTGGCTAAAGCCCTATCAAGCCTTTCCTGTACCTTTAAATATTTTCAATTCTACTCCTACTTCCAATCTCTTCTGTCAGAAACCCAACCCAAACCAAACAAATCAAAAACCCCAGAACCTAAGATTAAATCAACTGTCATCACAACAGACATGCACACAGCCATTGAGATGTCCTTTTTGTTCTTGCCTGACTAGAGGAGTCCAACTGTGAGATATAGGAAGGAGGGAGGGGGGAGAGAATCATATTTGAAGCATTTCTTCTGGGCACTGTGTTAGAAGTGGCTCTTGTCTTTAATCTCATTTAGTGTTTATGACAATCTTGTGATATGGTTGGTGATATTCTTTTTTTGCAAATGAGGAACCAGAGGGTCAAAGAAATTATATCCCTCACTCAAGGTCACACACTGAGTAAGCTGGGACTCAGTCCTACATCTTTCTGACTCCAAAGTCCATGTTCTTTCTACTGCACTGTGCAGCCTAGTTGGAGAAGATGTTTAATTGCCTCTGATTCATTTGTGTTCAAATAGGTAGGAGACAACTCTAGAATACTCTCTGTTTTTCCCCACTAAATAGCTCTAGCTCTAGAAGAACATATGATCTAGTTGGGAGATTGGCATTCCTGAATCCATGGTAAGCCTCTTCTATACCCTTGCCATTGGCCTATACTGGATAAGCCAGAGCAGCTCTCCATATCTTAACTCCCTTGGTGGAGTAGGGAGGAGAGGAAGAACTACTGTTAGTGTTGGCCAAGGGAAGCATTAGTGCCCATGATCGGGTACTTACTTGATCAGATTATTTTTGTGCTATGTTGGGGGCGAAAATAGGGTGGGCAGCTCCAGATATCAGCACTGGCCTCATCCATTCAGTCAGTTTGCTCCGAGGTCCACACATCCTTTCTGAGACTCCCTGGCTAGGTCCCACTTCTAGAGTGTGCATGACCATGTTTCAGGATGAAAGTAGTCTTGATGGAGATACACGTTTTCTTAACAGTTACAAAGAATTTGGCAAGAAAGATGTCCTCAAAAGTATACTTGATGTTACCACATTTTAAACAGACAACAAATAATAGATATAATGCCACAGTGACTGCAAATATATAGATTTTCTCAGACAAAAGAGTGTATTGTTACTATTAATGGTGGACTCATGTCCTTTGATGGAACGATTATTGAGAAGTGCATACACACCCAAGAAATCAGAAATTTACTGCCTGAGGACAGAAATAGACTCTCACAGCTCAGTCTGTCACAACTATCTCTGCTCTCTCCTAAATTAAATTTAAATCCAAGTTTACCATATCTCAGGAAATTCTAAGACCTCTCATTACTCCCAAGAGCCTTAAGTGCATTAGCTCATTTAGCCTGCACAATAAGTTGATGAGGTACCTACAATTCTCACTCTCATTTTACAGAGGGGGAAACCAAGACACAGCATGTGCAAGTAATTTATACAAAGTCACACAGGATGAAAGTGGTAGAGTGAGGGTTTGCTATATTAAAAGTGAAGGGCAAAACCAACAAGATTCATCAGTTCATGACTCTATGTGCAATATTTTGCAAGTAGCTGATTATTGTGGTTATGTTTTAGTTAATGACAGAGGTCTGTATGATAAGACTTGGTATGTTATGTGACTGTGTGTCCATGTGGGATCAACATGGGGTGATATTAGAGTGGTATCTGGGCATTTCTTTCTTTGTGGTGATCATCTCTCTAGAGCATGCATTATAATGCCCTTGCATTAACTATGCATCTGTTTATCTGTTTCATGGACAGCTGCCTAAGTGTTCATCTCTTGTATATGTGTGTGTGTGCGCGTGTGCACGTGTGGGTGTATGTGAAAAGAGAGATATGTTGTCCAGTGGGAGAATAAGTGTTTAAACTGGGTCATGAGGACTAGTTTGACCTCTGTTTTTTTTCCCTCCTCAAAGGATTATTTTCAATCCTTTGGCGTTTTCCCCACACAAGGGGAGAAACTGGGACAAAATTAGAGGACGCTGCCTTTTGTTACTTCTGATGGAAACATTGTCTCTTCTGTTCAGAGCAAGTTTTCCTCTTCTTCTCCATATTCAAAACCTCTTCTAGCTTCTCCTTAGTAACATTAAAGGCACAAAATAATCTTTGGCTTTAGAATAATTTCTAAACCAATAAAACTTTAGCTAAAAGAGAGACTACTGTACCAATTGGAGCCCATGTCACATAGAACCGCACAGTTCCATGCTTAGCTTCCCCACCCCAATCTCTATATGAGTAATTGTGCATTACTCATATATAGATATAGAGAACAGAACAACAGGCATATAAATGGCCCAAAATGTCTTATTATAAAAATCCCATGTGCAGGGTCATTAGGAAGATTAGAGGGTGAGAGGACTGGGCAGGGAAGGATAACAATGGTGTGCGAAAAGGAAGGAGAAACAGTCACAAGGTGCCAGTTTACTCTATAGAGCACATACAATGAAATTCTTGCAAAATGTGTGGGATGTTCTAGCACCTGAAGGGCTCTGAACATTTGGGCCCCTTGTGGATGGCTGGGGTTCTGATTATCACCCACTCATGAACCAAGGAGTCCAAAGTGTTTCAGGAAGATTACTTTGGCTTTAGAATGAAATGGAATTTATATTATACTGGTAGCTCAGAGAGAACACTTACATTTAAGAAGTAAAAATCAAATACCATGGATGAGTAGCAAATTGGATATTGTCTGCATGTCAAAGAATAGAATTAAACACCTTCATGCTTTCACACTATGTTTCTGTCAAAAACAGGATGTTGGCAGCAAACTGTCTGGGGGAAAAAAAAACAGCCACTGACCTACAGTGAGTACTGCCAAGTCCCATGGTAACCTAGTGACACATCATTAGCCCAGAAGATGAACACAAATGGTGTTCCTAGTATTTTGGTTTTTATAAAGCATCAGTAAAACCTCTGTAACTTTTTCCTTTGTAGATCTTTATTGAAAAGTATTTATTAAGCTTTACTCTGTGTTTAGCATTGTGCTAAGTGCTACAGAGGAATATAGTAGGCGTTGAAGTCATATCCTTGTCTTCAAGAACTTTATAGTCTAGTTGGGAAATCAGAACTAGCAGTACGAAGCACCGGTGAGTAATGCAAAATCGAATAACAGCGCTAAACTGTGTGATATTAAGTGCTATGGGAATTCAGAGCACAGTGAGACTGAAGAAGGCTAACATCCCTCACCGTCATCAAGAGCTAACGTTTGTTCATTTATTGACACTGAATATGCTCCAGGTATCGTGTCAAGTGCATTACATGTATTATCTCATTTAATCCTTTCAGCCACTATTATCTCATTTTTGAGATGAGGAAACTCAGATAGCTAAGTAACTTTTTTTGTGTGTGGGGGGGGGACAAGTCTCAAGCTGTTGCCCTGGGTAGAGTGCCATGGCGTCATGCTCACAGCAACCTCAAACTTTTGGGCTTAAGCGATCCTCTCGCCTCAGCCTTCCAAGTAGCTGGGACTAGAGGTGCCCGCCACAATGCCTGGCTATTTTTTGGTTATAGTTGTCACTGTTGACTGGCTGGCCCAGGCTGGATACAAACCTGCCAGCTCTGGTGTATGTGGCTGGCGCCGTAGCTGCTTGAGCTACAGGTGCCAAGCCACTAACCGCCCTTTTAAAGGGAGTAATGGGAGATAAGACTAGAGAGGCACAGAGGGACCTGATTACAAAGGATTGTAAAAGCCATGTTAAGATGCTTGGAATGTATCCTAAGGTCAGAGGAAAGCCAGGTGAAATTTAGTTTAAAGCCGTTTTAAGCATGGGCATAGTGTGCCTGTTAAAGGGTTATGTTATTTGGCTGCTGGATTAAGAACACATCAGGAAAGTAAAAGACTGTAGACAGACCAGACAGAGGGACTATTGTAGCACAGTGCATGGCACAGAGTAGGCACTCGACATATATTTATTGGAGGGATGGATGGATAGATTAATTTTAGAAAGATTTTGGTGGACAGATCTAAAATTTGGTGGACAGATTATTATAGAAGTAATAAATAGAAAGAATAGAAAGGGATAGATTTGAAGATTTGAATTATATTTAGGAGGTAAAATATATGGGATGTGATGATTAATTGGATGTAGGGAAGAAGAAAGAAAGAGAGCTAAGAACAATGCCCTGGGTTTCTGAGGAAACATTAAAGAAGAACCAAATTTCATTGAAAAGGCTGTGAGAAGGAGATGAATTCAGTTTCAGAAATACTGAGTTTGTGGTGCTCGTGGTTATGCAAATGAAAATGTTTGGTGAGCAGCTATGGGTCTAAATTTCAGGAGAGAGATTTAGAATGGAGATAAATGTAATAAAAGCAAAGGGGGATCTTTTTGAGGTGAGGTGATAGAATTATTTTAAAATTGGATTGTGGTAATGGTTGCACAATTCTGTAAATTTACCAAAAGTCACTGAATACTTAAAAGGAGTGAATTTTATGGCATGTTACTTATAAATGAATAAAGCTCTTAAAATTAAAAAAAAAAGGCAAGCAAAGCACTGTTATGGCAATTGAAGCATTAAAAGTGAATGAAGTGGCAGGGAGTGGTGGCTCATGGCTGTAACCTTGGCACTCTGGGAAGCCAAGGCAGGAGGATTCCTTAAGCTCAGGAGTTTAAGACCAGCCTGAGCAAAAGCAGGACCCCGTCTCTACTAAAACTGGAAAGATTAGTAGGGTGTTGTGGCAGGTTCCTGTAGTTCCAGCTACTCTAGAGGCTGAGGCGGGAGGTATTTTGAGCCAGGAGTTGGAGGTTGCTGTGAGCTAGGCTGACGCCAGGACCCTCTAGCTTGGGTAACAGAGTTGAGAATCTGTCTCAAAAAAAAAAAATAATAATAATGGATGAAGTCACCTAAGACTGTGTATGCTAGAATTTTCAGAATACTGGCTTTTAAAGTACAAGCAAAAGAGATTGATCAGAAGGAAAACTAGGAACCGTAATGTTGTGGAAGCTAAGGAAAGAGAGTATTTCCTGGAGAAGTAAATGAATGGTCTTCTTTATAATGGCTGTGAGAGACTTAAATATCTTTAAATGCCAGTGGGAAGGAGCCAGTTAACAGGGAGGAGTTGAATGAAGGAGAGAGGAAAATTGATCAAGTAAGGACCTCAAGAGGGCAGGAGAGGATGGAATGCAGAGCATAGGTAGATGACTAAAGACCAGTAACACTTCTTTGTAATAGGGGACCAGTAACACTTCTTCTTCATACCTCTTTGCTGAATATCACTATGGTCACCTTCAAAGTACTCCCCTTGGTAACGTAACATAATTGCAGGTATGTTTGTTAAATGGTTTGTTGTCATAATTTGAGGGGATTCTCTGGGATGAGTTCTAGTTTCTCCGTGAAGAAGGAAGTCAATGATTTTATTAGTGAGAAAGGATGTGAGGGAGCAGAAGGACTGTAGAGATTTGAATTAGCTACTGTAGAGCTGTGAAGAGAGCTGTTATGAGAAACGTAAGATTAAAGGAAACTTTAGGGCCTGCTTAAAGCCGGACACCACTAATTTAAAGGGGAATTAATGTATGAGGACTGACAATTAAGCTCATGAACTCATCCTAGAAAAAGTGTTTCATACCGCTTTGCTGAATATCACTATGGTCACCTTCAAAGTACTCCCCTTGGGAAGCTATGCACCAACACCAGAACTTAGTCTACCCTTCAAAGCAATTTTGGAACTTTTTTTCTGGAATGGCCATCAGAGCTGTCAATGTACATATATTATCCCTGATGTCATCAAATGTCATTAAATGTCATCAAATGTCTTCCTTTCAATATTTCCTTTATCCTGGGGGCCAGATAAGGGGAGCTGGGAGGGGGTTCCAATACAGTTATTTGTTTACTGGCTAAAAACTCCCTCATAATCAGTGTTGAGTGAGCTGGTGCATTGTTGTGATGTAAGAGCCACACCTTCCTCATACCAAGATTTTCCTGTTTCACTATTGATGTTTACTTGGTCTGCTATTGGTCTCACAGTCAGCAATGATTTTGCAATGTTTTCATCAGTTCTGCTTGTTACTGGCTGCCCTGACCTCTCTTCATCAGTGATGCTTTCTCTACCCTCAGAAAAATGTTTAACCCATTTGTACACTGCCATTTTCTTCATGGCATTATTCCCATAAACTAGGACTAACATGTCCCCAATTTCAGTTCCACTCTGGCGAAGTTTAAGAAGAAATTCAATGTTTGTTCCTTACTCTAATTCAAGCTCCAACATTCTCTAGACAGAACACAAGACACACAAAAACAACAACGAATGCCCCTCAGCAAGACACCACCACACATTGACATAAACACATCTGTGAGACACCAATATACCAAGGTTATGAGTCCTTACCAAGTTGTTTGCACAGTGCCACCAGCATAAGTGCAGGGTGGCAAGTTCATGAACTTAATTGTCACACCTCGTATGTTTGCATGATCATGATATAGTCACAATTAAAGCCACAGGAATGAATGAAATTATTCAGGAAGAGGAAGTTGATTAACTGAGGAGAGGGATACACACATAATGACATTAATTGTTTTGTTTTGTTTTGTTTTGGAGATAGGGTATTACTCTGTCACCTAGGCTGGAGTGCAGTGGCATGATCATAGTTTACTGTAACCTTGAACTCCTAGGCTAAAACAATCCTGCTACCTCAAGTAACTGGGACTACAGGCGTGTGTCCTCATACCTGACTGATTTTCTTATATATATATATATATATATATATTTTTTTTTTTTTTTAGAGATGGGGTCTTGCTATGTTGGCCAGGCTGGTCACGAACTCCTGGCTCCAAACAATTTTCTTGCTTAGGCCTCTCAAAAGGATTATAGGAGTGAGCCATTGCACCTGGCCTATATGTGTGATATTAATCATTTTTTCCTTCTTCTTTTATTTTTTTATTTTTTAAATTTTTTTGCAGTTTTTAGCTGGGGTTGGGTTTGAACCCACCACCTCCAGTATATGGAGCTGGCGCCCTACTCCTTTGAGCCACAGGCACCACCCCCTTCTTCTTTTAGATAGAGTATTACTCTGTAGCCCTGGGTAGAGCACTGTGGCATCATAGATCACAACAACCTCAAACTTGTGGACTCAAGTGATCATCTTGCCTTAGCCTCCTGAGTAGCTGGGACAACAGGTGCCTGGCTATTTTTTTTTTTTTCTTAGTAGAGACAGGGTCTCACTTTTACTCAGGCTGGTCTTGAACTCCTGAGCTCAAGCAATCCACCTGCCTCAGCCTCCCAAAATGCTTGGATTACAGGCGTGAACCCTCATACCCAGTGATATTAGCCTTTTATCTGCCACATGTGTTGCAATTTTTTTTCCCTGTTTGCCTTTTCTTTTTTCCCCTGTTTTGGTTTCATTTATTGTTTTTTGGCTTTCAGAAAATCTCCCCATCCTTAAACTTTCTTTTCATATTTTCAGTGATTTTTTTTAAAAGTTTTTAATACACCTGGATATGAGGTTTTGATTTATTTTAGGATATGTAGTTTTGTTTTCTTCCAGATAGATTACCTTTATGCCATGGTCACTTATTAAAAGAACAGTTTTTTCCCCATTGTATGGATATGCTACCTTTGCCATATATTGATTGGGTTTCCATACATACTTAAGTCTATTCTAGACTCTATTCTGTTCCATTGATTTAATTTTCTATTCATTTGCCAGTACCTTCCTATTTTGATTATAGTGGCCTTATGGTCAATTTTTACTTTTGGTAATAGCTGATGTTTCTTTTCACAATTTACTTGCTATTTTTCTTTTTATTATTTATTCTTATTTCGGGTGACTATAAGGGTACATATAATTAGGTTACATTGTTTGTGTTTGTTAGGTAAAGTCCAAGTTGCAGTTGAGCCCTTTACCCAGGAGGTTTCTTACTATTTTTAGATATTTATTTCTCTATGTACGTTTTAAAATATAGTAGAACCTCTGTAGTTGACTACCTCCCTACATTGACCACCTCTTTAAGTTGACCTAATTTTTTATAGACCAGACACGCACCACATGTGTGTATCAGTACAGTAAACCTACCTAGTTCCTTCTGTAGACAACCCTCATATGTTGACCAGTTTGTTACAGTCCTTTGTATTGTCAATTTACAGAGGTCCTACTATAATTTTATCCATTTATAAAATATATTCAATTTCAATGATGATTATCATTGTATTATAGTTATATATTAATTTTGAGAAGAAATGCATTTTTATGATGCTAAGTCTTCCCCTCCAGAATTATGGTATATCTGTGCATTTTTTTCAGGTTTTATTTTTGGGACCTTCTCTATAATATTTCCTTGTTTTCTTTATGTAGGTAGAGTACCTTTCTCTAGATACCTAGGTATTTTGTAGTCTTGTTCCCATTGCGAATGAGTTACTTTTTCTATCTCCATAAAAAGCACTGGAGAAAAAGTTTCGTTTGATTTTATGTATTTTCTTATATATAATAATCTTGCTGTGTTGATAATTTTAAATTAAAAAAGACTAGAGCCTGTTGGGTTTATCTCAGATACTTATATATCCTTTATCAGTATTTATACCAATTATTTCATTTTCTCTCTCTCTCTCTCTTTTTCTTTTTTGCTCTAGCTGACACATTAAAAACACTGTGGTGGGTGGGCATGGTGGCTCAGCACTTTGGGAGGCTGAGGTGGGGAGGATTGCTTGAGACCAGTCTGGGAACATAGTAAGGCTCTGTCTATATAAAACAAAATAAGCCAGGCATAGTGGCGCTCACTTGTAGTCCAGCAGGCTGAGGGTGGAGGGTCACCTGAACCCAGACATTCAAGGTTGCAGTGAACAGTGATCACATCATTGTACTCTAGCCTGGCTGACAGAGTAAGATCCCGTCTCTTAAAAAAAATAAATAAATAAACTTACTAAGAAGAGTCTTAGCATTTCACCATTTAGCATGATATTTGCTATTTGGTTTTTTTTTTTTTTTTTTTGCAGGTTTGGCCAGGGTTGGGTTTGAACCCGCCACCTCTGGCATATGGGACCGGTGCCCTACTCCTTTGAGCCACAGGTGCCGCCCTGCTATTTGTTTTTAATCATATTTAAACATTGTCTTTTATTTCAGGTTTTCATTGCATTGGCTGCTGTATTTTGCTTAAAATCCTTTAGAATGTATTAATATAGTATAAGCCCATATATTTCTAATATATCTTTCTAATGTTGAGTCTCATTATTTTATTTTTGGAATAAACCCTGTTTGATTATGGCATTTTATTCCTTTGTTGCCCTGCTAGATTTCATATTCCACTTAGGATTTTTCTGTATATATTCAGAAGTGACAGCAGGCTGTAGTCTTGTTAATTCTAATATCGTTTTTAGATTTCTGCCATTGTGGTATTATATTAGATTCAGTAAATGCATATGAGGTCTTTTTATATTTATCTATGGTCTTCAGTAGTTTAAATAGCCGAGGCAGACTGAGTATGGTGGCTCACACTTGTAATCTTAGCACTCTGGGAGGCCGAGGCAGGTGGATCTCCTAAGCTCAGAAGTTCGAAACTAGGCTGAGCAAGAGTGAGACCCCCATCTCTACTAAAAATTAGAAAAACCAGCAGGGTGTCATGGCGGGTGGCTTGTAGTCCCAGCTACTGGGGAGGCTGAGGCAAAAGGATTGCTCAAGCCCAAGAGTTTGGGGTTGTTGTAAGCTATGACTCTACAGCACTCTACCCTGGGGCAACAAAGTGAGACTGTCTCAAAAAACAACAACAACAACAACAACAAAAAACCCCAGAGGAATGATCTGTACTTTCAAGAGTTTATGGAAGTCAGCTCTAAAACCATCTGGACCTAGAACCTTTTCTTAAAAAAAAAAAAAAAATTACAGATCATTAATCACTTTTCCAATCTGGCGTAAAGTTACCGGATTCTTAAGGTTTTGTTACTGCTTATTGAATAAAAGTATTTAATAGGCTTTTCAAACACGTGCCATAGGTTGCATAGGTTCCCTTATAATTGCGGCTTTACTATCTATCCAGTGGTGTGCTAGAGCTGGCTTGCCAATTGTGTGACTTTTTGCTATCTTTGGGTTTAGTGGCTACACATTGGTAACTTAAAATCCACTGCAGTCGGAGTTTTTATGCCATGAAAATCAGCAAGCACCACAAATCATGATTTTTTTTTTGAAAGCAGATTGTTAAATGTTTACTAGCACACTATTGTTTATATCTGAGTGTATCTCCCTTTTTATTGTTAATATTGTATTTTTTGTTTTGCTTTGCTTTCTTTTTCCTTATTCAGAATTTTCAGAGAAACAGTTTTGATTTAAATTACCCTTTATATTGTAGTTTCACTCAGATTTCATTAATTTCAGCTTCTTAAAAATGAATTCCTCTTAATTACTTTTAGTATATTTTATTATCCTTTTCCAGTTTCTTAAATTGGATGATTAATTCATTTATTTTCAATTTTTTTTTTTTGAGGCAGAGTCTCACTTTGTCACACTCAGAAGAGTGCCATGGCGGCACACAGCTCACAGCAACCTCAAACTCTTGAGCTTAAGCGATTCTCTTGTCTCAGCCTCCCAATTAGCTGGGACTACAGGCACCCACCACAAGGCTCAGCTATTTTTGTTGCAGTTGTCATTGTTGTTTAGCTGGTCCAGGCTGGGTTCAAACCCAACCCACTGAGCTACGGGCACCGCCCTATTCTCAATCTTTATATATTTTCCTGAGTGTAACTTTCATAGTATCCCATAATATATATGGGTATTAAATGTGCCCACTTTAGTGATTTTCTGTAAAATTAAAGATTTTCAGTTTTATTTTCCTCTTTAATTACAAGCTTGTTTAGGAGTGTATTTCTTAACTTTCGAGCAGTTAAGGATTTTTAGAGTGTCTTTTGTTATTTTATTCTTATTTTATGGAATAAGATCAAAGGTGGAGACTATAAACTCTTTGTTTATGATAAATTATGAATGTTCCATGAATATAAAGCTGTATTGTTTTCTGTAGGATACAGAGTTCTATATGTAACTATTAAACTGATGTATTGGTTGTTTTTTTCAAATCTTCTATATCCTCCTTTATTTTTTACTTGATCTGTCAGTTTCAACTATAACTGTATCTTTTGCCTATTTTTTCTTCCTGTTTTTAAGAGTATTTCCTAGAAGTGAAATTGACACATTTAAAAAAATTATTGATATATTCTGCCAACAATCTGTTTACCAAGCAATTTATACTCCCAGCAGAAATGTACAAGGGAGCAGATGGGGAATTCCTATTTGCCTTTACCATGCTGTTACAGAATGCTACTGAATTCAGTCACCCACACCTACCCTTTTTGGTCATCTCTCTTAGGAGAAAAATTCTCAGATGCCAGGCATTAGTTTAAAGCAGCAGCTCCCACTGGGTGCGGGTTAGGGCTGACAAAATTGGTGGCTGTCATCAAATTTTGTGTTCCTGTTACAAATAAGACTGTTGAGTTTTAAGGACTTGGGTTGCTTCAATAGGGAAAGAGGTCCGAGAAACCAGAAGCTGTTTTGATTAAGGAGTTAAATGTCATCATGTTGGAGTTAAGTACTTTCCTCCACAATTTCTACCATGCTCTCATCTCCCAAGTACCCAGTCTCTTTGTTCTACCCAGTAATGACCTTTTCTTTTCTCCAGCATCTCCTTCAAAACTTGTTTTCTGAGACACTGAAATTCACAGTAATGTGAGAATGAATAGAAACCTCTGTATAGGGATCTGTCTTTTCAGAAAGGACATTTATTTCTGAAGGTAGAATTTTAAAAGTGTCAGTAATTAGGGTGGAAGGAGTGCATAGTACTAGTGATGGGGTATTTTTTTGCCACTATCGAGCAGCAATACTTAGTTATCCATCGGAAATATATGCGGCCTATGGTGTCTCATGCCCATAATCCCAGTTTATTGGGAGGCCAAGGTGGGGAGTTTGAGACTAGCCTGGGCAACATAGCAAGTCCCTGTCTCTACAAAACTTAAAAAATAATCTGCCAGGTGTGGTGGCACTTGCCTGGTATTCCTAGCTATTTCAGGGACTGAGGTGGGAAGACCACTTGAGCCCAGGGGCTTGAGGTTGTAGTGAGTTATGATCATCCCAACTGCACTCCAGCCTGTGTTCCAGAGTGAGGCCTATCTCTAGGAGGAAAAAAGGCAATATATGTGGCCTTTGAAAGTTCTCTACTCTCTCTCTCTCTTTGCCTAGCCTTTTTACCAAGTCCATTTTGATCAAAATCCTATATCCATACTTTGAAGATTAGCCCAGCTTTCTCTCATGCCCAATTTATCTTTATCTTTCTTTTTGTCACATTTTTGAAGCTCCTCAGTGAAGAGAATGTGACAGCAGGGAAATTTCCAGATGCAAGAACTAAACCATATTACTGTACAAAGACAGCTTATGGGGAGTTGGCTGCTAAGGAGATGCATCCTTTATTAGAAAATGCAGACAAAACTTACTAAATGCAGAATACAAATGTCTTCATACAAATAACTTTCATATGAAAGTATAGGTGATCATATATTGGTTTCATAATAGTATTGAGTACATTGGATACTTTAGGGAGACGGGAGGGGAGGGGAGGCTGGGAGAAGGGAGGATATTTGGTGGGACCTCATTTACTGTGCATAATGCAATGGTACTTTTAAACTATTAAGAGTGGAGTATATATGCCTTACCACAACAAATAACTAAGTGAGGAGGTGGTTTTGTTAATAAGTT
>CAUYON010197077.1:0-26001 GCA_963573935.1 Arctocebus calabarensis
AAATTATTTTCTTGGTCGATTTCCATAGGTAAGCCTCGTTCACATTCAGGATCAACGCCAATGCTGACATTTATTACTTTGGTTTCATTTTCCTTTTTGCATCTTTATGTTTCTTCCGACAATCCATACGCAAGTTGTTTGTTCTGGCCTCCCAAGAACTCTTGCTAATATTACTTCCTACTCCTCTCCAGAATAATCAGAACCATGAAATCTTTCATCATTCTTAAGGAGATGTTTTATCTTCATTTGGAATGCATAATAGCTGCCAGAATGATTTTTCTAAAGCACATATCTGATCATATCACCCTGGTACTTAAAACCCTTCTGTGGCTACCTTTTGCCTTCAGGATAAAGGTCAGACTTTTTAGCCTGGTGTGGAAGGCCTTTCATGATCTCTCTCCTGGGTGTTTTTCCAGCCTTGCATTTGCCAAGTCCCCATACGCACTGGCGCTTGCGGCCCCAGCTGCAGTCCTGAGACTACCTGAAGTGCTCATGGCACCATGCACAGCTCTGTCCTCCCTCCATGCATTTCCTTATGCCAGCCCCCTCCCCAGCAGCAGTTTCCCTCCCTCCCTCCGACAACAGGGCAGACTTCCTGGTGACCTTTAAGGCTCAGCTCAACTGCCATCTCCTATAAGAAGCATTTGCTGATTTAGTGATACCCCGGCCACACCTCCCAACCCTGAGCGATATTTCCTTTCCTAGCATTCCTCCATCCTAACACACATAGTACTCCACTAAAACTGTTGATTTCTGCATGTCCCCTCAACTTGCTTATCGCAAATCATCTACCTCTCTGGTCTTGAACCCGTGTTATCCATTATACAGGGTACAAACTTGTCAACTGTTTAGGGATGGATGGAAGAAAGGGAGGAAGGAAGGAAGGAAGAATTTTTTTTTCTTTCCACTGTATGGAGAAAACCACAGCTTTCATTTGCACTTGTTACATTACTTTTAGATATGGTGACATATCTAAATTAAACATTTGAAAAATACGCACCACTGAAATTCAATCAACAACTATAAGAAAGCAAAAGAAATGCATTCTCCACCTTTGATAAAAGAAAGACTAAGAAAGAATTAAGGTATCAAAATTCTTTATAATGTTCACCATAGCCCTTCATAAATACACCACTGTTTTCTGCAATTATAATTTAGAAAAAATTTCCTTGACTAAAATTTCTTGCTGTTTATGCATATTTCCTGAGTTAAACTTAAAAAAAATAAAATGAGGTTATTCTTTCTGCATTCCCCCCCCAAAAGAAATTACATTTCCCCCTTTTACCATAGTGAAGAAACTCAACTGTCTCTAAGCAGACAATTGGATCAAGAACTTAAACTGCAGGCCCACACTGTAAACCTCTGGTGCTAAATAGAAGACTTTAGAACTCTGGCTTTCCTTGTTTTTTGTTCAAGTAATTGTCTCAGTCGTTCCCAGAGCATTCTGGTCCACCTGCCTCAGCCATTTCTCAGCAATAGTTTATCTGGAGACCTGTATCTGAAGTTGGGATATAGGCTAAAATGTCATAAGATCCTGGGAAACATTAGAAATAATTTTGTAAGATATGTGAAAGCATAATATGTACAACCCCTTATTATGCCTTTTCAAGAAAAGCATAGTATACTGCAAATGTCTCCAAATCTGCACCAAATAAACAAATATGTAATGGTCTAAATCAGATGGTTAACTTGAAGTTAACTTTAATCAGGAGTCTGCTAACGCGTTGGCCTCTCTTTTGTATCTCTTCTCATCTTTAGGTGTTTAAGGTTTTCTTGTTCTTCTTAATTCAAAGAGATTCTCAGTTGATCAAAGAAAAACAACAAAAGAAAGCATGTTCTCATCTATATTCTTTTACCACCCACAGCTTTCCTGAAAATTGTGAGGAGGTTCCTTTGGAAGCCAAAATAAGGAGTTGGATGTGGGCACCTGCTGTGGCAGTGCTAAGTTCTAGAAGAAGCTTAACAAACGCCCTGTGCTATAGACAACAATGACACTGATGAAAAAGATGGAGGTCAGAATGGAGGGGGAGAAGATGAAGAACAATCAAACATTAAATAAACATATTAATTGGCACTTAAAAAAAGAAATGGCTTAATATGCTTCCTAATGTTGGTTTCACGCAGATTTGCCATGAGAATTTTACTTTTGAGTTGGATTTAGGTTTGCTAAATGGTGACAAGAAAGTGTTAATAGGCTCCCAGCCTTATTCTGCCTGCCGGAGACTCCTGACATCTCAAAAATCTAAGGGAAGAAAGGGAGACTTAGAGCCTAGAGAAAGTACCTCTTCCTGTAAGTGCACTGCCTTCCTTTTCTAAAGAGCAAAATGTAGCATTTAAAAACAAGCCTCATATGTATTACCAGCATTTGCAAAAACAATCATTCTTATCATTCATTCATTCAGTTAACAAACAAAAACATACTAAACTCCTACTATGTCCCAAACACGGTACGATCATTTAGGGACACAAATGGGGAACACAATCAGAACGAGTTTGTTTCTGTCACGCTTTCCTGTTAGAGGGCACAGATGTTAAACAAAATAATCACTGCAAACTGAAACACTTAATCAGAAAGAAATATAAACCCATGAGTGTGTGAAACAAAGAGAATTGACTTTGTTGGGAGTGATCCGGTGCAAAAATCCTAAAAGTAGCCAAGGCAGCTAGTTGTAGTGGGCAGCCTAAAAGGCAGAGGGCAGAAGAGAGCATGCCAAGCAATAGGAGCCCAGGTATCAAGGCCTGCTGTGGCTGGAAAAGCTGGAACCTGTGAAAACCAGGGCTTTGTGGATGTTCGTCCCTCGGGTTCTGAGAGCTGTGACCTATCAGGGTATTACTGTGGAGTCATGAATCTCCCCTCCATTGCATGCCCTAATAAGACTTACATTTTAGCAAATAAAGCCTCATTCTCCAATCTCCTCCTAGTTCATCCTAACAAACCACCCTTTCCAGACTAGGATTGAAGAGCAAGCGACAATGGAAAAGCACCAAGTCTATTCAGGGAGACAGCAGTGTAGGTACAGATTGCATTCTGGCGTTATTGGTACTTTGGGTCTTAGACACGTACAGCATATTTTCACATAGAAGCAAGCTAGGAATGGTGTTAGGTCCCAAGACTCACTCAGCAAAGCCAAAGTAAATTTATTAAGTGCATAAAACTCCAACTGATTAAGCCTTGGATGCACAAAGTCAAAAAGTACAAAAATAAGGAGGAAAAGAAATTGATTCTCATATTCCTGTGCAAAGTGTCATTCCAGAAAATACTGAAATATGTGCAGTTTGCTTTAGTGCCTCCCTTTCTGCACCTCTCTTCCACTTCACGATATCCCTCTCCTAGAATTCCCACGTGCTCTGATGCCTTGGAGAGGCCCTTAGCCTCCCACTCTGGTTACCTCTCCTGGACTCATTCTTCTCCTGCTCTGAATTTACCCACATCACCTCCCCCAAATCAAAAGGGAGGATGACCAAATCATCCTTTCAGTCTTCCTGGTCTAAGCCAGACTTTAGGTAGAAAGCAATTTGAAAGAGCTAATTCCGACTAGGAAGGATTGACGATGCCCTCCTCAACTTCCCAGAAGTGTCAGCATTTTCAAAAGAAGCTTCGTTAATGCAAATGAATCTGAACTTTTAAATGGCAGAATTTCAGGTAAAGTAATATGTGACGGTTTCTAAAATGTACAGCTTCTGTTGAGAAATTAAAAAAAATCAATAGATGCCATTCCTTTGAAATAACTCAGTGTCAATTTCCAAACTGATCATTACATCCTGTCATCCTTTCCCCTAACCCCTCCCATTCACTTCTACCTAGATTTGGGAAGCCAAGTTTCTTTCGCAGAAATTGTTGTGACAGTAAATGGATCCTGTGGATATAACGCAGTGGGAGTACACATAAGAGATCGAGACTGAACATTTGTGCATATGTGTCGGTCATTCATAGTAAGTCAGGGACTGCCACCCTGTCCAGTAAGTTTGGAGTAACTTCTTTACTATAAATAACACATTCAACTAAACTTCTATCACCTCAAGATTCTTCACGTTCAACTCAAATAGCATATAGAAGGTAACTGGGTGAAAAACATGGACAAAAATGAAAATATTTACCAAATTTTTGTAGAAGACAAAAAAAAATTGTCAAAGTCTTAATGTGCATTTGATGGGATGAAGGGAAAAGAGTGGGTTTTCCATATTCATAAAAAGTAATATTGTCAGAGTAAATCAGGCTCCATATCTCTGGCTTAAGGTTTATTTTATGTAAGTGTGCATACAAGGAGAATACCGTGGACAGACACAACGTGCATCAAAAGTTGGACAAATTTTCCAAGTTTTTTTTTTCTTGAATCATTAGACTTTGTTCTTTTGAGATAGGAATACCTTTTCCTAGTAACTCAATATGACTTTTTGACTTGAATTCCCCTTAGGGGAACAACAGCAAATTAGTGGCCTACACACAGAGACAAACAGCAGTGATGAATAGGAAAGAAAAAGAAAAACACAGATTTTACTCATTTTTCATCCATTCAGCATTTTTTAACAATTGAACACCATGGAAAATCCCTGCAAAAACAGCATAACTTGTTAATGGCTTCTTAGAAACTTGAAGATATGAATATACTGTAAGATATTACTGAAATCTATATATTTACTACCTAACAGTAAAACAAAATGGAAATCCCCCAGTGCTTTTATAAGAAAATACACTTGGAATTGCAAAAGTAAAATAGTACAAAAGTCATAAACTTTTATTTCTGGATCAATAGATCAGAAAGCCATTTAGGAACTAGTACCTTGCCTATTTTTTGATTTATTTTAAGTTCTATATTACTATAAAAATAGATCATCTCAGGAAAAAATGCCATATACATATTCTCATAGATCAATGATTGTTAATCAGTAAACCACAGCACTCTGGAGTGCCATGACAGCATCTTAGGTGTACAGTGAAAATTTTTAAAGATCATTAATTAACTCAATTTCAAAAAGAAGTTCAAAGCACATTAATTATATTCATTTTTTACTCTTTCATTTGATCAACATTATTCAAGTACATTGTGGTGTGCCATGAGATAAAAAGGCTGAAAAACACTTATATAGAGATACGTACTCAGACACATGCACACAAACAACATTTATTTTTGTGATATCTCCAAAAACTTGTCTTATAATTTATTTTTAAACGTTTAAAGTACTATGCACAAGTATTTGTTATGTATATATGTGAATGTATACATATAGTTTACACAGATGAGATAGCATTTATTTATCTAAAGCGTTCCTTTTTTTTTTTTTTTTTTTTTGAGACACTCTCACTTTTTCACCCGAGGGAGAGTGCCATGGTGTCATAGCTCACAGCAACCTCAGACTCCTGAGCTCAAGTGATTCTCTTGCCTCAGCCTGCTGAGTAGCTGGGGTGACAAGTGCCCACCACAACCCTGGGCTATTTTTAGAGTCAGGGTCTCACTCTAGCTCGAGCTGGTCTCAAACTCATGAGCTCAGGTGATCCACCAGCCTCGGCCTCCTGGAGAGCCAGGATTACAGGAATGAGCCACTGTGCCCCACCCTAAAGGGTCCCTTCTTCAACAAACTCAATTTATATACAATATACTTAAAAAGTAGGATTTAAAACAGGTTTTTGACATCCAGCATAGAAGCAGTGGTTCTCAATATTGGTTATATATAAAATCATGCGCTAGTTTTACAAATCCTGATGCCTATAGTACACTCAAGAACATTGAGAATGGCAGGGGTAAAATTATGATTTTTAAAACTCCAAGATGGTTATAACATATAGTTAAGTTTGAGAACCATAGATTATATGTCTCAAATTTAATAGACTACTTATAGAGAAATGACCCCTAAGATTCTCAATCAGAGAGTAGTTACATTTATTTTAGATGCAGTTCTCAAATTTTGCTCATCGGGTTTCTGGCTTCATAGTTTGCACGCTGAGAGCTTTGTGAAAATATAAGATAATAAAGAAGCAAAAATGAAGGGCCTGAAAAGAATTGCATGCTAGTATAGGGAAAAATGGGCCTATAAATGTTTAACAGGCTGCGTAAGCAAGAAAAATATATAGCACAGTGCATTAACTCATGTGTCAAGTGACTTTAAATTACTCTTTTAAATGTTGAATAATCAGAAATGATAGAATGTCTGTATGGTCTAGAAACGTTTTCATCAAAAATGTCCCTAAAAGTTGTAATATTTGAAAAGATACAATTCTGTTCACCTGACCACATCATTCTTGGCTGACCCAGATAAACCAGGATAACGTGTCTGTATTCTGTCGAAACTTTCTCATGTGGGTGTCCTCTCTTCACTGGTCTACATGGCTAAGGGAGCACAGCCTTCACAGTGATGAGTGTTATGAGTTGTCCAAGCATACTGTGCAGGCCACCCCCACTCTCCCTGGTGTCCTGGGAATCTTCTCTCAAGGTGCTCAAGTGCACAGTCAGGTGGGAAGAAGATAAAGGTGTGTGCAGGCAGGGTGGCTAGACAGCAACGGAAAAGAGGGGTGAAGAGTAGGACTCAGGGAAGAAAATGATTCTAGGGAGAGGCAGAAGTTGGAGCCAAAGGAAATGCCAAGGCTCAAGGGGTCAAAAAGAGATGCTGTTCAGTCCGTAGATGTCTTTGCATACAGAGTAAAACAGAACAAGGTTGTAAAATGTAAATTAGGAAGGGCTTGGGGAGAATGAAGAGATTAAATATAGTTAGAAGAAAAGTAGGGAAGAAAGAAGTTGAGATGAAAAAAATAAAGACTTATTTTCTTATGTCAAGCCATCTAAAAATCCAACAGCTCGCGAAAGTAAAGGTTTGTGCATTACGAGCAGGTATCTGTTCTCACACCTAACCACCGAACCTTCTCTCCTTTCGATCATCTCAGCTCCAGTTCTTTTGGGGATTGGTAGTGTCACCCATACCAGTCATTCAGTTAATTGGAAACAAGCGTTCACCTTTCAAATAATCACACTTCAACGGTGACTTGACTTTGGTGAGTGCAGTAAAGATAAAACCCAAAGTTTTAGAGCAGGGCTGCTCACACTTTCACGTGCATCTGGGATCTTGTTAAAATGCAGCTGTGGCTACAGTAGGGGAGGAGCTTGAGATTGTGCATTTCTCTCTTTGCAATTTTAATTTAATTGATAAATAATAATTGTATATATTCACAGAGTACATACTGATGTTTGGATACACATAATGGGCAGTGATCAGCTCAGGGTGATTAGCATCTCCATCACCTCAAGCATTCTGCATTTCTAAAATGCTCCCAGGCTCCCTGCCAGTCCAAGGACCACACTGTGCATCTTAACAAGGTTCTCCAGAATATTCCCCTCTGGGCAAATAAAGCTAGAAAGTGTGTTGGGTGCACATGATTGCATCACTGCTGTGGAAGATGGGGACAGCCTCTGGTCACTCCAGAAAATGAAGACAGTAGCTGCATGTGTTGGATGAGAACGGAGGAAGCTACTCCAGACCTCATTTCGTGTAGGTGACCTCACAGAGATCACTGAAACGAACCAGCCCAGAAGAGCAAGCCAGGAAGACCACACCCCCTTCTGTTAGTGTTACAGGCCTCTCTGCCCTTTATTTCCTCAACCTGTACAATGCTTCATGTCTTGCCTCCTACTTTGCAAATACTGTAAAAAACAGCTTTGCCTCTTCGGTCAGATTATCTGGGTTCATGTGAATTCTGGCTTCACCACGTAATAGCTATGAGACTCTGGGAAAAGTTATTTAACCTCTTCAAACCTCTGCTTTGTCCCTCTGGAAAGAATGAACCTAGTAATATTACTTACACCTTAGACTTGTTAGGCAGATTAAATAATATCAACTACATAAAATGTCCAGCAGATCACCTGGCAGCACTGGCTTAGCACGGAAAATGAATTCATGAGTTGATTTTGTTAGTATTTTCTTTGGATAGGAGACATTGCTCTGAATCCCCCACCCAAAGTTTTAAAACATTCCTATGCTTGTCTTCTCTCCCCAGCCCCTTCCCATACCC
The DNA here is from genome assembly GCA_963573935.1 of Arctocebus calabarensis. Lineage (NCBI taxonomy): Eukaryota > Metazoa > Chordata > Mammalia > Primates > Lorisidae > Arctocebus > Arctocebus calabarensis. The sequence continues at coordinate 8,000 of CAUYON010197077.1, forward strand.
AGGAACCAAACTTTCCGAAAATATCTACACCCACTCCCCTGTCATTACATAGCACTTTATTTTATTTTATTTTTCTATCCTTTTTTCTTTCTCACCCCCACCCAACACCAAATAAAACCTTAGAACTTTGTAACTGTTCACCAAAGTGACAATTTGTGGCAGTGCTGCCTGCCTAGCCCACCGAGTAAAGCCCCAGATCCTGGTGGCTAGAAGGAGAGTTCTATGAATACAAGTTCTTATTTCCGACACAAAATAAGTTAATTCGTGAGGAATATTTCTGTGGCGATCATTAGCAACAAAGGCTTTTGTTTTACTAATAATAAATGGAAAATAATAATAATAATAATAATGGAAAAATGAGCTTTAACATTTGAGAAAGTATCTTCAAGATCCTAGAAAAGTAAGATATACTATAAAAAAACAGGAATAACTTGCTGTTTCTTTTCTAGAGAGTAAAAATAATAGAAACACTACTGGAAACTAACATTTATTGAGTATTCAGATACCTGAAACCATGTGTGGCTTTGATCTTTGATCAATTAATCCTCACGAAAACCTTAGAAGTCAAATTTGTTATGATAAAAAGAAATAATAAAAAGTCAATTTCTCTATATTAAAAAAAAAATCACTTCCCATGCTATGGATTTTTTCAAATACTGTTTTAATATCTAATGGAAATCACTCATATTTACTAACTTATCATTACTAGCTGTACAGAGATCATACACCTTGGTAAATGCTGTACTGAAGTATCTCCTTTAATCCTGCCAATATCCCTAATGCAGGGCTAAGGAAATAGGCTGCTATGCAGATAAGGGACAGAGCTTCTTGTGCATGCCACCGGGATCTGACTCCAGGCTAAACTCCTAGCCTCTCTAAAACTACCTTTCCCATTTAACCCCTCTAGATTAGGTGATAAAATTCAAGGGACACTTCTTAACCTCTAAAAAGATCTGCAAGGGTGGTAACAATCCTTTCTTATTGCTGTATGCCCTCCATAGCCAGCACAAGCCTGACTCATGATCTGGGCTTCACAACCCTTCCCTGAATCATGTCCTTTTTAACCAATGACAAAGATGAAAGAGGCACAGAAGCACCGTAGTCTCAGGGCGGCATGCGGGTACACTTTAGTCACAGAGAATGCAAAAAGGTTAAATATGTAAACCGCTTCTGAAAGGCACAAGGAAGAAAATGAATACCAAGTGTTTATGGATCCAGAGAAAGTTCACAGGAATGAGAGGATGTCAGTTCTTTCTAGTTCATTAAAGTCAAAAATAGCTGCATTGCAGAAAGAGAGAGTGAGAATTTTTCTGAACATGAAGGAGAAAATCATATAGAAAAACTTCATGTAAGGGGGAAAGGCTGAGTGACTGGCTATCAAAATGCAGAGAGGAATCCTGCCCTAGGTAGAGTGGGACCCTACAGAGGCCCCTCCCTGCTTTCAGGGCCTCAGAGTGGTCACTTACGAAATGACAAAAACGTCCATGTCTGGAAAAAGGAAATATTTTCCAGCACCACACAACTGGTTTTAAAGTGTCTCTCCATGTGAGAATCTGAAATTCTGCTCATAGAAAAGTTAGGAGGCAACTACCCCACTCTGAGACCACTGTGCATTTTATGAAGTTGGGAAAGTCACATTGAACAGGTACTGCCAGGGCTGCACATCCACAGAAGAGTCAAAGAGCTCACAGGAGATGCTTTCTCTCACCATTTATGTACCAAAGAAAGTCAAGTCTCCCCTCCAGCAGGGATATAGAAATACAAACAAGGTTGCCTCCTGAAACACCAGCCTGGAGGGGAGGACACACACTGCCCCCTTACTTGGGGTAGGACCTGGGGGGGGGGCAGTATTCTACACCTGCTGTGTGGAAACCACATCAACACACCCTGAGAGATAGGAGGCTTGGGAGAGGGTCTTAGTGAGGATATCACAAGTATGCTAATCTGAACTCTATCTTGGGTGAGAAGGAAGTAACAGAAACCAATAAATCATTCCCTTCTCTGCTCTATGTCCCCTTTTAGACCCAGCCTTGATCTCAAACATTCAGCTGGCCAGGAATCTCTAGTCCCCTCCCCTGTCCCAGCCCTGCTTTCCCAGGACTAAATGCAGCTCCCATGAACTGCTAGCTGGGGGGGATCCTCTCCCTCCCAGACTCACTGCAGAATGCCAATCCCAGGCCTGCCTGGCTTCTGAGTTGGCCTGTGGCCTAGAATTCCTTATTGCTGGCCCCACCTGTCAGACTGGGTATGCTGAAATGCCAGGCCTGAACTTGCTACACCCTTTGGACGCTGTATCTTGGACCACCCAGCTGCCTGCACAGAGGCCAACTTCTAGATCCAGGTTAGGGGCTCCAAACCCATATCCCTATTAATAATGGGGTGTTTCTGCCCCATTCCAACCTCCTTGTGCTGCCCAGTGGCTCTGTGTGGCTGGCTCTCTAGTGCATCTTCTAAGCCTCATCCTGCCTCCTTCTCATCTAGCATGCAAAACCGGGAAACAGCCTCAAATCACATCCTTTCAATTCCAGGTGGTCTGTGAGAGTTTAATTTCTATGTTGGATACCAAAATAGGGTACGGTAAACGCAGCCATCCTCACTGCTTCTCATTCATACCCCAGGAGTTCTTCCTTCCAGAAACATCATCTCTGGAGTGACTCTGCAAGTCAGGCATCTCTCTCTAATATTTGGAGCAACAGGGTCCCCCTCATGTAACAGAGACAACTGAAGCAAAGCACCAGCTCCAGCACAATCTCACCCAAGCAAAAAGGCTGGAGGGTGAAAGGCTGGGTGGCAAGGCAGGTGCAGAGCTAGATGTCTATCTTCTCTCTAGTCCGAAGACAAAAGTAGGATCAGGTTAGAATCTAAGTAAACTAAGAATCTCGATATGGGAAGCGAGAAGTATGGGAAGTAAACTAAGAATCTCGGTATGGGAAGCTCCTTCAAAGAAGCGTTCAAGGTATGCAATGTGACTGCTGCGGACGCAAACGAAAATTATGAAGGCTGGCCTGAGTGATCATGCTAACTGCTTCTTTTCTACATTTGCTTGTTTTCTATTTATCTGTTTGTTTATTTATTTTTGAGACACAGTCTCACTCTTTTGCCCTGGGTAGAGTGCAGTGATGTCATTTTGGTTCACTGTAACCTCAAACTCCTGAGTTCAAGCGATCCTCCTGCCACAGCCTCCTGAGTAGCTGGGACCACAGGCACCCACCACAACCAGCTAACTTTTCTACTTTTAGGAGAGATGAGGTCTTGCTCTTGCTCAGGTTGGTCTCAAACTCCTGACCTCAAGCAGTCAACCCACCTCAGCCTCCCAGAGAGCTAGGATTATACACATGAGCCACTGAGCCTGCCCTTGTTTTCTTATTTAAAAATGAAATGGGGAAGGTGAGTGTTTGGAGCCACGCTTACACTATTTATTTGAATGTGAAATGATCATGCCAGGTCTCCTGAAACTTGGCAGTGAATTCAGGGAAAATTCCCAGATGGTCAAACAGTGATTTCACAACATCGGGACGCTGTTTCTCACCTTTCCAAGTTTCTCCACTTCCCAAGCATGCCTTCATGATCAACCTCCCAGCGCGTGCCTGAGACTGAAGCCCTGGCTGAGCCACTGCTATGTGCACAGGCTTCAGAGAGTGACTCGGTTCTGCTGGGCCTCCCTTCCTCCATCCTCAGAGAGGTGGTGGTGATAAGGAACTAGCTAATTCAATGGGGTGTTGTTAGGAACAAGTGAGATTATGTGTGTGAAAACTCTTAGGAAAACATGAAATATGATACACATTGTCCTTTCCTACAAGAGAACCTCTGGGATCATCCAATATATACCTGTAGGTGCATTTTCCATGTACAGACTCTTACAGCTGGCATCACACTGCGTTCCCATGACCTGATTCTATATGGCCATTGCTATTAGACTATAAGCTCCTTGAGCATAGGAAACGTGTCTTATGCACCACTATAAATCCTCAGGGCCTAGTAAAGGTAGACAGTCAGTGCTGCTTGAATAAATGGCAAACTGAAATCATAAATTTGCTTGACATTAATGTGGTGGCTTACGGAAGAGAGGCAAGAGAAAAGTACCTTAATTTTTACAGTTTTTATATTGCTACAGAAAAGAGTTAAATTTGTTGCCCTGCGTTTGTTCCACTTTTGTCCATATATATGGAATGTACAGAATTCATTCTAAGGAAAATTTAACAAAGAATCCGGTCATGCATTCTAGGAGTTTGCCAAATGCTCATTTCTACACAGGGAGAGAGCTGCTACATAAGTAACAATTGGTCGATTCAACTGTTCGATTCAACTGATTGAAAGGAGAGACTAGGATGAGAACACCTCCACCAGGCCACTTTTTTTGTTTTTTTCCCACAAGTGAACTAAAGAAGTGTGGATCTTCATTCGTCTGGTTAAATTTAGAATTCCACACAGCCCAGCACCTCACCAGCTCTATATGCTGAAGATAATATTTTTTTTTTCAGAAAACAATAAGATGGGTAAAGAATTGCTCTTAGGCTACATTCTACTTATATTGCCACCAAATGAAGTACCGACGATCCGCTTCTGTCCCTTATACCCTCAGTTCTCTCTCTCTCTCTTTGAAGAGTCTGATTAAGTGATGTATGGGTCACTCAAAGCAGAAGCAGTTAAAATGATCGTTTTACATTTAATGAAGAACATCAGTATTTTTAGCTGGCTCTATTTATTAGGAAGTACTTTTGAGAGCACATGATGGTGGACTGTGGGGTTTACCGCTAAGGGAGCCATAACGTGCAGCAAGAGGTGGATTCAAACAGTCAGGAATGTTTTGTTCCTCTTCATTTGTAATGAATGGAAATTAATATCATAACAAGCGGATATTCTATTTAACCACTCCACAGAGGATATGTGAAGAGTAATTACAACTTCTTGGCTTATTTTATTATTGTCGATATGACAGTGGAAGAAACCCAAGATCATTTTCTAAAGATATAGTTGAAAGAGAGAATCCATTTATAAGGAAATAACCACCATGCTAATGACAATAGCTATAAGTCTTAAATCCCTTAGTCCTTGAGGAGACTCAGGGTCCAACACATAACTATAAAGTAAGGGACAAATATTACAGTAAGGAGGACAGCAAAGCCCTGTGTTAAGCTGGGATAGATGAACTGCAGTAGACAGAATCATAATATGCTTTCTTGTCCAAATGTTACCTGTCTCACTGGGACAGTACCTGGGAGATGAGGAGAGGATTGAACCCAAATTCAGCTCCAATTGATGCCTTCAAGATTAGTTTATGAAAACATAAATACTGGCATTTCTGCAAATTACAGTTGCCTTGGGGCACTAGCAGGTGATCTCTTAGGTAAACTAATGTTAGGGAATTTAGAGTTTGAATACCACAGGTCATATGCTTATGTGTTTGTTTATGCCAGATGCTGTTTATTGCCAAGCAACATGGTCCCAGAGTCCACCTCCTAAGTTTAAAGCCCACCTTGGCAGAGTGTTAGCTTTTTCTGATTTCCCTTAATGAAGGTGGTAGTGGGTGGTCATGGGTACTATAACTTACTCAAAAGAAAGGGTACAGTAACAGGCCCCCAAATGTTTTGAGAGCATAACTAAGAAGAAAACAACTCTCATTAAAGCAATGAAACAAATTTCCAGTTTTCTGAAGACAACACAAGAGTTTTCCAACTGATTATTCCGAAGGACCCATAGCCACTATGAAATCACACTTTTCACTAGCACCTATGAAAAACACCTGGGCAGCAGAATGGGCCAGCCAGAGCCATACAAACCACGAAGGGGCTCTCAGGGGCCTCTGCTGGAAGGGTCTCCAGGAGCAAGCTGACGGGGGCTCAGCGTGCTCAGCTCAGAATCCACTGGAGACTTGCTAAAGAAACAAGCTGAGCTTTTCCATTCTCCTGACAGCTTTTTACTTCTGGACCCAGTGAGATAAGAGTAGCAACTTTCTTAGTTTAGCTGCCCAAGAGGCAGTTTCTCAAAAACAGGGAGGAGAAGGCAGCCAAGTGAAAGTTCCCGACCACACGTGCTATATTGAACACAGCAGGCCAAGGCTCAAGACCTCAGCATGCACCCAGAGTCCCACATTAGAACCCTGCCAAAGAGGGCCATGCATGAGGCCTAAGCAACCGGTGGGCATGCACTGTTTTCTGACTTTTATACAACAGGTGGAATTGTGTCTACAGGCACAGTGACAGTTCACACAAACAGAAAGGCTGATGGCTTCCTGATAAGCTGGCTGTCTCATCTGCTCTTGTAGGCCTGCAAGGATGTTCATGAAGGCTCCCTGGAATGCACACATTAGAGGGACCCTTCCTACCACCCTCCACTGGGCTTTGCTCACTCACATTCATACAAGCACAGAAGTAAGTGAATGCTCACACTGTTCCCGTTTTAATGAGTTCCTTTCCTTTTGATTTTAATCCACTGTCCTATTAGGGATTTATAACATTCATTATTACACGTCTACAGTAAATTCTACTTTCACAGTGCTGTGAACATCCTGCCACAAAGGATATTTCCTTTGAAAAGAATTATTTGGGTAATGCTAATAATTTTGGGGGTGCAGCTTTTCTTTTACCACGGAATGAGCAGGAGAGAGGGACTTAAATCAATCGCTTCCACCATGTAACTAAAGAAATGTACCAAGCCCCACATGCCCTGTGAGCCAGCATTCTAAATGGCTGTCAAGTAAGTTAAGAAAGCTAGAATCTGGTAACCCCCAACCATGCTTTCTTATGGTATTTCTTGGCCTAACTTGATAGATTGATTCTGAAAACATACACTAATTTTTCAAATGCAAAACAGACCCTCTTGTTTTAGGGCCTGCACAAACAGAGGAATAGGAGAGTGGAAACAGCATAAACAATGTTGTTTATATCCAAGGCCTGAGAAAACTGCTGTACTTTCCTCCAAAATTGCAGGAAGTATCAGAGTAACCCCCACCCATTAAGGTGGAATAAGAACCATATTTTCTATGGGAGTGGATACCATTTTTCAGATGTATTGACATTAAAAGATCTCAAAGAATGGATTCCCTCCTCTAAACTGCAATTGAAAGGGCAGAAAATTCCAGCCACAGACAGCACTGAAGAGTGAAAACTAAGTGAATCTGAACATGGCAAAAGGCCTAATGTGAGAAACATTGAACATTTTCATGGTTCTGCTCCCTTTTGACCTCGTGTAGAGGCACAGAGATGTCTCTTTTTAGGTGTAAACCTGAAAGAGGACCATTACCGCCTCAAGCGCAGCAGTGTGCCTGTGGGCCCTGAAGTTTTGCCATTGCGTTGAACTGTTTCATTTTTTTTCCATCGGTTGGCTTCCTTAATACATTTCTCCATTTTTTTTTCCTTCTTGTTGTAACAAAACTATATTTAAAAGCAAGCAACAGGAAGCTTTTACTTGGGAAGTTGAGGTTTGAGCACTCAGCCGGCAAACAATGAGCTGGAGAGATAAAGATGCCATGCAAATGGTCGAGAACAGACCTTTGCTAGCTTCCTGCCAAAGTTGACTTGTGAGCATGTGCAAAGCCCCGATACGGACTTACAGTGCTATTTTGCTTTTATTTACACCAATCTATTTGTTCCTGTGAGAACACCCTATAAAAACAAAGTATGGGGACAAACAATGGATGCCCTGCCATCTCCTCCTTGCCAGGGCTTTTATTTTACACATTATCAAATGTTTCCATCAGTGGAGTTCAGCCCATTCATTCAACTCTGTGAATCACAACCCAGATCATATTGCATTGGAGGGAAAGAAAACCTATGCATGGCCTGAATCATTGAAATGGGAAAAAAAGAAAGGTCTCCCAATCACTCTTTCCCTTTGACACTTAACAAATAGATTTGTGGTCCTTTATAACACTCTAAAATGGCCTCCATGTCCCAAAATAGTAAAGTTAAATAGAATTTTTTAAAAAGTAACTTGTGAGTCCATCACATAATTTTATCTCCATTCCCTTCTTTGGTTCCCTTCTCCAAACAGGTATCCATGTCAAAGGAGAGCTCTTGAGTTGGGGGTTTGTTTGACCTAGGTCACGCAAAGGTCAAGCTTTTCACCAGTTGTTAACACAAAGCTTCCAGCCAACCCACCCTCCAAATCTGGCTACACAGTCTGTTTCCATCTGCAAATGCGCTATGCACATTGGATTTTTCTCAGTTTTGCAGGAACTAACAATCCCTTCACTGTGAAGTGGTCTCAGTGACAAATAAATAGGTCAAACACTCTTTGGTGAAACTGTAGACTCTGAATTTGCCAAATATGGAAATGTAATGGATTTTGACTTTTTCATTTTTAAAAAGGCTTTTTAAAGTGTTATTTTAAAACCAGTTGAACAGATTGCTTTATTCCTTTATTGAACTTCAAGGGATGCTGTCTTTTAAGCAGTTTTATGCAATCCAAACTGTATTTTTGCCTCTCTGAAGGAGATCAATATTTATTCAGATTGATTTTTAAGATTTACATGTGAAAAATAGATAAAATTGGATCAAATATAAACCAAAACTAATTCTGTCAACTCCCATGAAAGTCAATAAAGCCAAAATAAATTTAGCAGATTTCATATACCTGCATTTGAGAATTGTTTTACTTCATTATTTCTTATAAACTTACTGAGCAGAAATTTGCTTAACTCTTATCCAAGCTTCCCTTACTGAAACAATAAGACTCTCTATGGAATATTTTGCACTTGAATATTATCACCAGGATAGCATATGGCAAACTAGCAGTAGGCAGTTTATCTTCATCCTCTTTGTAAGCTAAAATTAGCACAATGCTTTTGCAGCACTCTGCACTTGACTCGGGCCAGGGTGATATTCCCCACAAGGCCATGCTTGTTCCACATCCTGCTAGCTTCTAATATTTAGGCAAATTGGTTGAAGGTTTATACTAACAATCACAGATACGTTGTAATGCAATAAAACTCTGAAGTTAGGCCAATCATAAAAATTAAAGCTGCTGTATCAGGAATCAACCTGAAAACCCATTCTGCATCCTAAAATATATAGTGTTTCAACTACAAAGTAGTTCAAATGTTTACAGAGACTAATTGTACCGAGAGGGATATTTGTAAGGCTCCAAAAGTGAGACACAATTACCTCCGTAGACAACCAAGGCTTATTTTTCTACTTCTTTACCATATTCAGATTTTCTTGGTCATATGTCCTTGACGCTAAAAATGCATTGTTGTTAAGAATTAAGTATGCACTTTCAGAGGATTAAATGAAGGTGATCTGCCAATGGAAAGAGCTTACTCTTTAAACAGGAAAGCAGTGACTGGCTAGCTCTTTGAAAGGATTACAACACAAACAATGATTTTAAAAACAATGGAAGAGGTTCAAATAATACATCCCTTTTAGTTGGCCTGTAGCAATGTGTAATCTTCTCATCAAATAGTTAAAAAAAAAAAACAAAAAACTATAGGAAGAATTCACTTAGAAAACGCAAGATTGACAGATAAGCAGCAAAAGTATATTTACATTTGTAAGAGAGGACACCTCCATCTTCCTTACCTCCCTGTTTTCAATGTCATGTGTTAAGGCAGATGTTATACTGACAAGACTTTGCTGAAATTTTCACTAACCAACATCAGACTGAAGTTCTATTACCCCTGTGTGTTGGAACAGATGTATTCAGCTTGTTAAATACAAGATAATAAGCAAAGGCTGATATTGTCAGCTGATTTTTATCAATAGATAAAAAAATCTTTATCAGTGCTTAAAAGGAGAAAAAGGAAAAGATAATTTCTCAAAAGTTCATTGTTTATTTGACCTTATCATAGTATTCTCAGAAGTATACATTTTACCACAGGAGAAAAACACAAAAACCCTTCACAGACCATGTAAGGCAACTTTCATACATGATCTAACTAAAATGATCTTTCATTTGATATATTAATCCCCTTATCCCAGTTATCCCTGACCCACACCCATCCTCCAGCATAAATAAAGTATATTTGTGGGGAGGGGGAGAGAAACAGAATATAAATATTTAAATAGTCAAATCACTTAGAATTTTCAGTAAACCATAGAAAACTCTGTATCTGTTCCACATTTCATCAAAAGCTAATATATATTTTACACCTTTTCAGCTATACTATATGCAAAATAATCAAATCCATAACTTTACTTTGCATCCAGGTACTCAGACAACTCAGATATCGAGAATATTCTGCACTTTTTGATTACTGTTGCCAATGCCAAGTCCTAAATTCAGAACTTCTCCTCACTGACCATGAAATCATGTGGCATTTACCTCCTGCAAACTTCCATCTACATGTAAAATGTTTATAGAAGTGTCTTCATTCTATCTAGATTTGTAAACAAAAATTTTAACTTGGTTCTTAGAATTTTAGTATTTCAAGCCTAAAGATAAACATTTCAAACACCAAACCCAACTTCTGTTGTTTACAAAAGAAATTTCATCCCTGAAAGGTTATACAATTTGTGCAACCTAAAGTACATGGCTCATAAGTTACCCAAGTCCAGGATGCAGCCTGCACCCCAAGGACAGTGGGCTTGCAAATATGCCACACAGCCTCTTGGAAAAACACTTAAAAGTTCTCAGCACAAAATGCATATAAACAAATATTTAAAATAGAAACCGATTGCCATGAGCTGATCCTCACATAGGCATGCACAACTGTATTCTGATGTGTCAGCGTCTGTGTCCAAGACACCCAAATAAGTGGTTCAACACTTTGATGGCGAATATAGGTGCAGTTGAAATATCTATCTTCTCAGAAACCATGGATTCTTAATTATTGTCATTGAAAAGAAATATACATAATATATAATAACCCATAATTTATAATAAATATGGCAAAATATTAACAACCATTGAAATAGAATAGTAGTTAGTTATAGGTATTCACTGTACCATCTTGTTCTATTTTTCAGTTGTATAAAAATGTTCATAATAAAAAACTTGGAAAATGCTAACAAATAATATGTGGGAAAGAATCTCAAGGCAATGCTCTACAAAACGTGCCCTTTACTTTTTCTTTTATGTAACATCCTAGGTTTTGGTATGAAGATCCGTGGACATTTGCACCATCTGGTGCCCAACAGAACCGACATCATCACTACAAGTATAAGAAATTCTTTTCTTTAAAAGGAACAGGACCATGTTTGATTTTTAGGAAACCACCCATACTCTTTAGAAAAGGGATGGGTTTGTAGCAAAAATTAAAGCACTTTACTGTGTCATGAGAGAATAAATAAGAGAAAAGTAAATTAAAACAGTCAAAATAGGAAGTGGACCCTCTATGCTCTCATCATAACCGGCTACAGAACTGTCCGGATCAAGAAGAGCTAGGAGGGGGGGAGGACAGTGGGAGAGGGAGAATGAGCAGTTAGCACTTCTGATCATTGGAAGGTGGAAAAAGTAGTAGAGTTGATTTTTTATAAACAAATAAAACCCTTCTTATATATCTAGTTTTTCCTCCCGATAACCTCCCAGAATCAAGTTTTCCTGTTCACTATTAACAGGCAAGAGATATTTTGAATGCTATTCTACTAACAGCAATTGCTATACCCCTAGTCTTCAAGACACACAGTATTTGGTAAACTTTCTCTGTAATACAAAGGGTTGTCTTAATATTTACCAGTCACGCTGACATCCTGAAATAGAAAGCCTGATACTGCCCAATAGCTTTACAACAAACCAAAGGTTTTGATGACAAGATGAGGTCAGAGATGCAAAGAGAAACTTCATTGGTGGGAAAATACATTTCCTACCCTAACAGAAGACCCCTAAGGAAACTCAACTACCATATCACACACTCTGCCAAAAGGAGGTATGCTATCAGCATGTCATCTTGACTGGCACTGCAAACTTTACTTTCTCAGAGACACATTAATATATGGTAAAAGAAGACATGAACAATTGTTTAAAAGGAATCCAGTGGACCCAAAGGCCTTACGGGGAGAATGGAATCACTCTATGTCTCCAATTATTCACTTCCTTGTCATTGCCAGCTCACACAAAAGCAGCAGACCTAGGGGACATTTGAAAGTGATAGACAGTGGAAGGGAGTCCTCCATCTGGGGAGCTCTCAATGGCCCACCAAGTTAAGAATGCCCTCTGTCCTGACACAGAAGGGCAGACAAACAATCTCCATTGTAAAATGAAGACCCATTCGGGAATAGTATTAGATTCTCAATTTCTTGTTATGCCATCACTCATACCCAGAAATAAGTACCAGGCCTAAACAGAGTCTCTCTTTTCCATGGAGAAAAATAAACCAGCTGCTGCTGATGATGATGGTGATGACGATGGCAGCAGCTAACAAATACACAAAGCTTACCATGTGCCAGGACTGGTTCTAAGTTCTGTGTATTAATGTGTTTAATTTTCTGGACAATCCTGTCAGGAAGTACTAATACTACATCCATTTTACAGGTAAGTGTAGGCTATCCTTCTGTCCCCCACAATTCATATCTAATCTGATTGAAAGTCTGTTTTCCATGAGGAGAGACCAATTTTAGATTGCTTCAGTTCTGATCCTGCACTGAAACCCCTTGATGCCTTCAAATTATTGAAGACCATCAACCACATTGAATGGGACAGTAGGTAAACCCCACAAAAAACCACATCAGGAAATATATTTGTACCAGATATTTCTTAGTTGAGTGTTGAAGGGAGAATCAAACACTGAACTATAAATTCCTTGAGTGCAGGGATTGGTCTTATTCATGTTTTTCATCCCATGACTTAGCACAGTGCCTCACATACCAGGAGGCACTCTGTGAATGAATGGATAAATGAATGAGTGAAGGAGCAAACAAATGAATGAATGAAATACAATGCTAAACAGTGTCTGGTCACTTCCTTCTAAAGATCCTTCCCAATACATCATTCTCTCTTGACTTCCTAATGAGAGAAGGAACTGGTGGATACATTTCAGAAATAAGTTGGTAAAGAAGATACCATTTTGGGTGGCACCTGTGGCTCATCGAGTAGGGTGCCGGCCCCATATACCAAAGGTGGAGGGTTCAAACCTGGCCTCGCTAAACTGCAAAAACAGAAAAATAGCCAGGCGTTGTGGTGGGCACCTGTAGTCCCATCTACTCAAGAGGGTGAAGCAAGAGACTTGCCTAAGCCCAGGAGTTGAAGGTTGCTGTGAGCTGTGTGACGCCACAGCATTCTACTGTGGGTGATAAAGTGAGACTCTGTCTCTACAAAAAAAAAAAAAAGAAAGAAAAGAAAAAGATACCATTTCTAGGTTCTTCTTAACCTGGTACAAAAACAAGTTGTCAAAGTTGGAAACCTGACTGATTGAGACCATGCTGTTCTCTCAATTGTACCCTGTCAGACCTTAGGTAATTCCCACCTATAAAATAGAGATCTGGGGCTGGGCATGAAGGCTCACGCCTATAATCCTAGCACTCTGGAAGACTGAGACAAGAAGATCATGTGAGCTCAGGAGTTTGAGACCAGCCTGAGAAAGAGCAAGACCCCCATCTCTACTAAAAATAGAAAAATTAGCTGGGTGTGCTGGCATGCGCTGGTAGTCCCAGCTATGTGGGAGGCTGAGGTAGGAGGATCGCTTCAGCCCAAGACTGCATGTAGCAAGCTATAATGAGGTCACTGTACTCCAGCCTGGGTGATAGAGGGAGACCTGGCTCATATGAATAAATAAAGACATGAATATCTGTCCTGGACAAGAATGGTGGTATAAGGCTCACACACTAATGGGAGCAGACACATGTTATAAACTGAAAGTGTGGAAAAATAGTTATTTGTTTGAAAATGTCCCAATCTTGTAGTATTGCACACTGAGCACACAGCATGTATTTAGTAAATATTTGTTAAATAATGGAAGATCAGAACAAATGAGCCAGAAGTCTGTGATCCTTTAAATTCTAATTCATAAGACTTTCTCTAAGAGGCTCAAAAGTGCCAGGGTCAACCTCAGTGGAAAGAATAAAACCAGTCTCAGGTAAATGCCACTTATTTCTTTAGGTTAGAGTTGGAAATGTTACATCCAACTCCACATCAAAATAAATAATACTGTCAGGCTGATGGAGAAGCAAGACTGATGAGGATGAAGAGGAGGTCAAGGTACCACCAGGCTTGGGAATTGAGCCAGTGGCCTCTTGCTCTCTCCTCTTTCAGCTCTGTCCTCCCCTGCATCCCAGGTCACGCCATGAGCGGAGAAACGGCAGCGTCACTGCTGTCATTTTTGCTCCTCTGAAATAGGAACCTGGATTAGCTCTAGCTGGCTGAAGCTCAACCCAGATAAGTCCAGAGCAATGCTGATAGGCAGCAGGAAGGAATTTGAGGAAGTGACAAGAAATGCCACATCATGCACCATAAAGAAAGCTTTCCCACAAAGTGGCCTGGGGGGTGGCTGCACGGGGACTGGTGCTCAGAAAAATGCAGATAAACACAGAAGTCTTTCGTAGCACCAGGATAGAGAGCCAGCCACAAACAAGTCATGCCCTTGCCACATCCTTCAGTGACTACTAGGAAGAATACAGAACGGTGCCCCTCCTGCCCCCTCCCTCCCCGCCGTGCAGCCAAGAGGAGCCGAGCTGTCGGACCTGGGTGCCCTCCTGCTGCAGGGACCGGCATGCCTGAGGTGGCAGGCTCGCTTCGCTCATTTCTCATGTATCGACCGGAGAATCGCCGGGAATCCTGAGGATGTGCTTATTTTTTACAAAGATGCTAGGCTTCAGTTTTTCTGTTGCAGGGAAGAGTGTGTGCCATGTCAGAAATAAACTCTTCCTAATTTCATTCTCCAAGTAATGGATATCATAATAATCTGCGATGGCATCTGTCATTGCGAAGATTTCCACTGTTCTTCACCAAAGTTTCGTAGGAAATGGGAGGTCAGCAAGCAGGTATTCTTCAAAGCGATTAACAAGTAAAGAAATGGGACCCAGCAAAGAAGACAGAGGAGAATGGAACTCTTCTCTTCTGTTACTATTTTCCCAGGCAGCAATACATTCTCTACTGATCATACACAGTACGATAAAGTAGTAATTTCTTTACTAACGTTATTAAATTTTATTCAGTGGACCTGTTCTCACAAAAACCCATACTTTAAAAAACAGACTGAAAGATCAAATCTTTTTACAAAAAAAACAGTTCTGTATATTAAATAATACCGGTGACTACTTAAAAGGACAGATCAGGCTACATCTCAGCTAGGGTATCGATTGTATAAATCCCATATATCCCAGTGTTCTAAACCTCCTTGCAAGAAACTCTGCCTTAGATTCTGCTATCTCAAATTATCCCCCAGTTTTTTTTTTTTTTTTTTAGAGAGAAATTTTAGTCACTAGTATCCTAGTGGTTTCATCGGGGCCACAGTTGTTGGTAGATCCTATTTTCCTTTTTGAGTAGCCAGGGAAATATTTCAATACAGTACATTTTTGCTCCAAACTTTTTGAGAGCACACCAAATAGAAAATGATTAGAATTACATTTACTTACCCTCACATATTAGCATTAAATTATTAGTTGTATTAGTGGCTTGCATTTACATTTAACTTGCAAATTATGTAGACCCTTATTTCTATTCTATGAGCATTTCAATTTTTTTTCCCTGCATGCATACCTAATCATTTGCTTTTCTTATCACTCCAGGAACCTAGAGTTCTTAATCCCATGGATTTCCACAGGGCAAGAATCTAGGCCACCGTTTATGCACAGAAATCAATTCAACCATCACCATACGAGGCATCAAAACAACATTTTAAGAGCAAAAGTTGAAGCCGGTGGCATGGAGCCAAAGTACCTCTCCTCTAAAGGAAAGCATGCTAGGATTTTTAGGAGCAAAGAAGGTGGGTCACTGAGGATTAATGCCTCACCAAGACATGGGGAATCCTTTATGGTCTAGGGTTTCTTGATTTAGACCTGGAACTTAAGACTTTATGCCCAAAGAAAAGTGCTAATTGAGATATCACACAATGCATTTCTGGAGTGTCCCATGTAAATATTCACTGGGTCAATTTTCTATCTCTTTGATCCTAGTGAGATCATATTAACCAATGACACTTTTATGTTTTTAATTAAAATCTGAAAGAGCATTTTGGCACAAGTCTATTGCATTTTTACAAGATCTTCATCTCTGAAACACAATCTTATAATAACACACGATAGTTTTGAAAAAACCATATTATTAAGAATCATAAATCATAGAAACATCATTGGCTTCTTCTAAAATTACATTCGATCTACCAACTACATCATTCACAAATTATAACAATCTATGCAAATATACATGAAAGCCATAAAAAGCTTTCCTCCCACATCTTTTTCCCACAGCCCAAGTAAAGGTAAATTAAGAAAATCTGCCAAAGGGTATATATGTCTATTGCCATTTCCCACAGCAAACAGGGCATTTTCCTCTGGGAATAAAACATTTTCTTTAAACTACTGTTTATAACCCTTATCAGTTCAACTGCAATAGAGCTATCAAGTCCAATCTCTTGTGGAAAAAAGTCAAGGTCAACAAGTACTTGCATTTTTGTTTATCTTTAGCTGCGATTGCTACTGACATTCAATTGGATAATAAACATGAGGTCTGTCAAATGTTCCCAATGAACAGGTGATCCAAAAGCTATCTCAGCACAAGGCTATTGCCAGGTAATCAAACAATCCTGTTATAACAATTATGATTTGAGTACATTTATTTATAGATGCAAACATTAGTCAATTCTGAATGAATATTGCCTTCCATTCCCACCATTGGGGCAATAAGAATGGGGAAGAATGAGAAGGCTCTTGCAGGAATTACTCACCAACAATAACCTGTACCTTGATGAGCAGGCAACACCCAAAGGAAAGCCTTTGTCCTCTTATCTTCTCTATTTACAGGCAATTTTATATAGCTCAATATAGCCGTGTCCTTTACTATGCTAGCTAGATTGCTGAGCCCACTTGCCTCTCTATGCCTGAAAACCAATTCTATGGTTGTGTGTGTGGGTGTATGTGTGTGTGTGTGTCTGTTTGGAATTACTGCATTATTCCTTTAAGCCAGCATAGTTGCTACATTAGAAAACACTTCATTCTAACTTGAAAAGTGCTAGAATTTGTTCAGCATGTTTAATTCTAATGAGTTACATAGATGTTTGGAATAAAGACCACGTAGCTGTCTCCAATCCATTATGAAACTCACTGATAGCAACAGGAGTTGTATGTTTGGATCCGGGCAGCACATGGCTCCATGCCACATGCAACTTACAGATTAAAAATAGAATCTGTTCCAGCTGCAAAGTAAGACACGCTAAACCTACTGCCTCCATTTGAAATGTGAAAATTAAATCCAAGGACTATAGCTAGTCTCTAAGACAATGACTCTGATCCACATAATGAAAACCTATTGCTTCCACTTCTATTATGGAAAATAAGCCTACGGATATTCTTGGGACCTAAAAGTCATGCTTCTTCTTCTTGCTTGTAGAGCTTTTATTAACATTCCATCATTTAGTGGAGCAATTAATGTTTTCTAATGCTGACTCTTTTTCTGTCAAGAGCATCAGGACATCTGGAATCAAAGTGAAGGGCAATTCTTCTAAAAATACACAAACTCAAATCTTGGGAAAGAAAGTGAAAACTAAAAGGAACTCCCAAACAAACAATAAACACACGAAATAAAGTATGCTATTTTTATTTATGTTTTTACTTTTTTGAAACAGAGTCTCACTCTGTCACCCTGGGTAGAGTGCTGTGGTTTTATAACTCACAGCAACCTCAAACTCTTGCGCTCAAGAGATCCTTCGGCCTCATCAGCCACCCAAGTAGCTGGGACTACAGGCGCCCCCCACAAAGCCCAGCTATTTTTTCTATTTTTAGTATAGACAGGGTCTTGCTTTTGTTCAGGCTGGTCTCAAACTCCTGAGCTCAAGTGATCCACCTGCTTTGGCCTCCCAGAGGGGTGGGATAACAGGCCGGAGCCCTGTGCCTGGCCCAGTATGCTGTTTTGAAAGACAGCTCTCAATGTAGACATACTAAGGACCAGGCGTCAGTGCTTTTAGTCAAACAAAT
>CAUYON010197081.1:0-12640 GCA_963573935.1 Arctocebus calabarensis
TTGTGCTGTTTTCAGGGATAGGATATCTGCCACTTAAGTTTAAAGCCAAATAATGAATATTGTAAATCACAGATTCAAGTGTGCACATGACTACAAAATTATATAAGGTAGTCAGAAATAAAGTTAATTTGCTACATGCCACAACAGAGTGTGTAGCCTGCTTCTTGCACTTCTGAACATTGCATTGTGGATCTACACCTGAGGTAAAGCTATAGCCCCTTGCGTCTCCGGTCACGCAACAGTGAAAGAACACAATCAACAAAATGAAAAAGTAGTCTGTGAAATGGGAGAAAATATTTCGTAATAAGATACATGATTAAGGATTATTATCCAGAATATGTAAGTAATCTTACAACGCAACAGAAATAAAATAACAAAAAAAAATTAAAAAATGGCCAAAAGACTTGAATACAAATTTCTTCAAAAGTAAATGGCCAATAAGTACATAAAAATATGTTCATCATCAGTAATCCTTAGAAAAATGCAGATCTAAACTACAATGGAATATCAATTCATATATGCTAAGATGATTAGTGTGAAAAGTTAAAAAAGAATTCAAGTACTGACTTGAATCTGGAAAAATTACTGTCCTTGTGTGTTGCTGGTAGGGATGGGGATGTTAAAGGGTAGGATGATGCCTCTGTTTTTGTTTTTATTGCCAAGAATAGCCTTGGCTATATGGGTTTTTTTTGTTGTTGTTGTTCTAGTTCCATACAAAATGAAGTATTATTTTTTCCTGTTACTCAAAATATGATGTTGATATTTTAATTGGGATTGCATTGACTCTGTAGATTGCTTTAGGTAGCTTAGACGTTTTTACCATGTATATTCTTTTCAGCCATGAGCATGGTTTGTTCTTCCATTTGTTAATAACCTCTGCTATTTCTTTTCTTAGGGACTCATAATACTCTTGGTAATGATCTTTCACCTCTTTTTCATCTTCTTTGAGGCTTCTATGAAGGGAATTGTGTTTGTTATTTCCTTCTCAACTTGGCTGTAATTGGCATATACAAATGCTACTGATCTAAGGATATTGATTTTATCCTCTAAGACATTACTATATTTACTGATCACTTCCATGAGTTTTGTGGTTGAGTCTCTGGGATTTTCTAAGTATAACATCACATCATCAGCAAAGAAGAAGAGTTTGACTTCCTCTTCCCTCGTTTGGATGCCCTTTACATCCTCTTTTTGCTTGACTATATTCGCTAGAACTTCCAGCACAATACTGAATGATAGTGGTGATAGTGCACATACTTGTCTAGTTCCAGTTCTAAGTGGAAAAGCTTTCAGTTTTACTCCATTCAATATGATGTTAGATGTGGGTTTGTCATGGATGGCTTCAATTAGCTAAGAAACTTACCACCAATGCCTATTTTCTTACGGGTTCTCGTTAGAAAAGGATGCTAATTTTTAGCAAATATTTTTTTCTTTTTCATTGGATCTTTTCTGGGTTTTGGAATCAAGGTGATGTTTACTTCATAGAACTTTTTGGAGCATAGAACATGTTATCCTTCCTCCTCAATGTTTTGGAATAGGTTCTGAAGTATAGGTACAGGTTCGTCTTTGAAGTTGTGATAGAATTCTGATGTGAAGTCCTCTGATCTGAGCTTTTTTGGTTGGAAGCTTTTTCAGTGCTTGATATTAGTCTGTTCAAGAGATCTACTTCTTCCTGGTTAATTCTGGGGAGATGGTGTTTTTCCAGGTCTTGGTCCTTTTCATGCACATTGTCAAAATTCTGTGCATAGAGTTTTTAATAGTAGTCAGAAATAATCCCTTGTATCTCTGTAGTATCAGTTTTTATTTCCCACTTTTCATTTCTGGTAGTGGTTATTAAAGATTTTACTTTTCTATTTCTGGTTGATATGGCCAATGATTTATCAATTTTATTTATCTTTTCAAGAAACCAGCTTTTTTGTTTAAATAATTTTCTGAATGATTCTTTTATTTTTCAATTTCATTTATTTCTGATGTAATTTTTTTTTTTCTTCTGCTGGACTTGGTATTGGATTGCTCTTCCTTTTCTATTTCTTTAAGATGATTCACTAGATTATTGATGTGCTCTCTTTCTGTTCTGGGGATGTAGGAATCTAATGCAATAAATTTCCATCTTAGGACTGCTTTTGCAGTGTCCCACAGGTTTTACCACTTTTTGTTTGTTTGTTTGTTTGGCTGGGGCCCGGTTTGAACCCGCCACCTCCAGTATATGGGGTTGGCACCCTACTCCTTGAGCCACAGGTGCCGCCCGTCCCACAGGTTTTGATAGCTTGTACATTCATCTTTGTCATGCTAAAGATAATTATGGTTTCCTTTTATATCTCTTCTTTGAGCCAACTGTCATTCAGCATGAAGTTCTTCAGTTTCCATGTCTTTGTGTGGGGATGACAATTTTTGTTGTAGTTGAGTTCCACCTTTATTACCTGGTGGACTTAAAAGATACAAGTTGCAATTTCAATTCTTTGGTATTGTTGAGGTTTGATATGTGTCCTAAGATATGATATATTTTAAAGAATGTTCTATGGGCCAATGAAAAGAATGTATATTCTTTAGCCTGGTGATGGTATGTTCTGTATATGTCTCTTAAGCACAGTTGTTCTTGTGTCATGTTTAAGTCCTTCTCCTCTTTGTTTAGTTTCTGTTTAAAGGATATATTCATCTTTGTAAGTGTAGTGTTAATGTCCACTACTATTATGGTATTATAGCAAATTATGTTGTTCAGGCTAATTAAGGTCTGCTTCAAGAATCTGAGAGCATTCCAGTTGGGTGCATAAATATTTAGAATTGAAATGTCTTCTCATTGTATTGTTCCCTTGACCAATGTGAAGTGTCTGTTCATCTTTGTCTTTTTTGACTTTAGTTGCTTTTGATTGACTTATATGTGAAAATGAGATTGCAACCCCTCATTTTTTTCTAATTCCTATTTGTCTGACATCTTGCTTTCCATCCCTTCACACAAGGCTAGGTGTGGATCCTGCAGGCAGCATATAGATTGCTTATGATTTTTTATATAATAAGTCAGCCTATGCCTCTTCAGTGGGGAATTCAAGCCATTAACATTTGTTGAAAGAACTGATATGTATGGTAGACTTCTATTCATTCTATTTTGTGAAGGTCCACTGGTTAGTGTTATCTTTTGCATCATTGTGGAAACTAGGTTTTGTCCTTTAGTTTCTGCGTGTTTTGTTTGAGATGTTCCATGTGCAGAATAGGTCTTTTTAAGTATTTCCTAAAGAGCTCATCTTGTTGTGACAAAGTTCCTCAGTGTTTGCATATCAGTAAAAGAATTGATTTATTCATCAATTTTAAAGCCTAGCATAGGAGGATATAGAATTCTGAGCTGAAAATTGTTTAAGTGGGTTTAAGGTAGATGACCATTCTCTCTGGTTTAAAAATTTTCATTTGATATTTCCATATTTACCCTGATGGATTTGCCCTGTAGGTTAATTGGTGCTTACTCCTGTCTCCTTGCAGATTTTCTCTTTCATCTTGACTTTGGACAGGTTCATGACAATGTGTCTAGCAGTATCTCTAAGGATAGATGACATCAGGTTTAATATCCCTCTAAAAGGAGTTTTTTTGAATCTTGGCTGATACTGGGAAAATTTGTATTTATTATATCATTGAGTAGGGCTTCCATCTCTCTGAGGTCTTCTTCTTGCTCTTTTGGAATACCTGTAATTGATATGTTTGAAAGCTTCATGAAATTCCATAATTCTGTCAGTGAATATTTTGCTTTCTCTCTCCTTTTCTTTTCTGTCCCTTTAACTGCCTGTGTTAGATCAAAAGCTTTTTCCTCTACCTCTGAGATTCTTCCTTCTGCATGGTCTAATCTCTTATTGAAATTTTCTACTGTATCTTTAAGTTCCATGACTGCTTCAATTCCTTAAGCTCTGCTATATTCTTTCTATAGTCGTCATATCATTCTTCTCTTATTTGATTCTGTTTTTGGAATCTTCTATTTTGAATCCTCTTCAGTAGCTACCTCCTGATCCCTGGAGGTGGGGGGGTCTGGATTTTTCTTCTGTTTCCTCCTTATGAGTGTTGTCTTTTTGTCTGTTTCCTTGCCCTGATTTTTCCTTTTACTTCCTACTTCTGAAGATAGCTTGTCTCTCACCTAAAGTGTTGAAGCGTCCTTTTGTTATAAGACCAAATGGAAAAGAAGATTGAACAGCAAGAAGGGATAAAATATAAAACTAAAATAAAAGAGAGAAAAGAGAAATAAAGAGAGCTAGTAAAAGGGGATACTGACAAAAGACGAGAGTAAGAAAAAGACATAGACAAAAGTAATAGTTGTGTACAGTAGGGTACTTTAACATACATACACAAATCCCATCACTGGGAGGCTTGATTGGTTGGGTTCCTTGACATCTGCCACTCTTTGCGAGCCTGAGCAGCCACAAGACTGTACCTAAAAGAGAAGAAAAACAAAAATATTATAAATCAAAATAATACAAACAAACCAAAAAACTTAAGGAATAAAATTAGGGCAAAAAAAGAACAGAAGCAGAAAATCTAGGAAAATGGAGCCCTTGTTATTGGAGAAGGAAACAGTGAAAAATAATAATTACAAGAGAAGCAAAAAAGAAAAAGAAAAATTCAGGGGGAAAAAGTTGAAAAAAAATTAAAGATAAAAAAGAAAAATATAGAGAGAGATATATATCCTGCCATGTATTGCCTAGGTAACAGGAGATTTTCTGGGGTATGAGATGCTGATCACAATGGTAATACAACTGTATAAGTTAGAGCTTGGCAACCTCTTTCTTGCTGAGGAGACCTGGTCCTATCTTCCTGACTTCTTTCCACTAATCCCTTTGGGAATTGGGTTGAGAGCTTAAAGATCTCCTTAGCCTGGTTAATAGACATGCTTCCACCATTCCAAACTGTGTCCCTTGGCCACACAGTTGCTTTTCCAGAAAGCATGTGTTGCTCCAATCTCCCCAGAAATGGCTGCCCCACTTATCAGGTGCCAGAACTGGCTTCACTCTAGGACCTTGAGGACTGTTCCTGCAAAGCAGCTTTCTCACAATGGCTGCCTCCAGTCTGCAATCAAATAATGAAAGCTCTGCTCTCCCCAGTGGCTCAGTCTTGGCCCCCAGATGCTGTTCAAAAATCACTCACTGACTTGTCCCTGCTCTCTTAAAGTAAACTAATCAAGTGCCCAGGTCCAAAGAAAACCTCTTGATGTTTGCCCCTCCCTCGTGAACCCCTGAATTGATGGTTCTTGGCAGTGCCCAGAAGCCAGAGGTGCCTTGAGTCTTTTCTCCCCAATCTCATAAAACACTGCTGCAAAGAATCTGTCTCTAGTTTGTCATCTTGCTCCTCTTCCCCAGTGTTTCTATTTTTAGTAGAGATGGGATCTTACTCTTGCTTAACCTGATGTTGAATTTATGAGCTCACACAATCCACCTGCTTCAGCCTCCCAGAGTGCTAGGATTACATTTGTGAACCACTGGGTCCACCCTTTTTCTGTATCTATTTAGAAGATCAAATGCTCTTTGTTTTGCTTCTATTTATGTGGTGAATCACATTTATTTATTTATATATGTTAAACCATCCTTGCATTCCTGAGATGAAGTCCATTTTGTCATGGTGGATCATTTTTGTTCATTTGTGTCTGATTATCTTGTTGAGATTGGTTTGCTAGCATTTTACGGAGGATTTTTCCATCTACATTCCATTCCATTTCCAATATCATAAGGGATATTGGTCTGTACTTTTTTTTTCTCTCTCTCTTATGTCCTTTCCTGACTTTGGTGCTTAGGTGTTTATGGCTTCATAGAATGAATTGAAGAGGACTCCCTTCTTTTTGATGTTATCCTACTCCCACACAGTTTTATCCAGTAATGTGAATTATTAGAGACTGAAACCTATTATTACCAAAATAAGAGGTTTCAGGACTTCAAGGTTAAGAAATTAAATTCAATTTAAGCACAAAGGATGGAAATGAACTGGATGGTGAGGATTATGTAATCCTCTATCTCACCCAAAATCTTTATAATTGACAACACCATTTCTTTTCACTGTCTATTCTCTTCAGATTTACTGTTTTGCTGGTAAGTGGCCTCACAAATTTATCTCAATTATTTCTATATTTATTGAAAATAAAATTCTAATAATCTTAGTCAATTCCCTTTAGTTCACATTCTCTAGAAACAGAAGGAAATAGCTGTGAAAAGGAACCTAGAATCAGAGATTGTTCTGTCTGGATTGAAAATGTCAAGTTACATGTTCAAAACTGATCTTAAGAAAAAATGACACTGTATAAATGGCATAAAATACAACTGAAATATAGCTGAAAGACATAAAGACCTCACTAAAAGTACCTCCTTAATAAAATTGAAATTATAGTCTACATCAGTGATTCTCAACCTTCCATGGCCCTTTAATACAGTTCCTGTGGGTCACAACCCTCAGGTTTAGAATCACTGGTCTACATAATTAGTTATTTAAATGTTTATTCATATAAATATTAAATTATATAAATTCTAATTTAAAAATTTGAAGATGTGTGCGTATATTATCTTCTTAACTGTGGAGAACCATTATCATACATATATTAATATCTTTTGCCATATTCCATATGGACAAATAGAGAAAAATATTGGATAGATTTTTATTTTGAAATTTTAAAAAGATGTTGAATACTTTTAAAGTTAAACCAACATTAGAAAAAGATAAAACACTAGAATAGAAGATGTCTGAGAGTTATATTGTGAAAAAAGGTGGATATTTGTATATATTAATTAATTATCACACATTTAGGTTATCCACTTTTCTTCTCTTTGCTTAATATCAATATGTTTCTTAAGTCTAAAACCAGTGTTACCTCTTTTATACAGATCTATATCAGAAGAAAGCAGTGGTAACAACAACCAGTCATGAAGTTAAAGGTGAATCAAAGAAATCAAATAATTGATAAATTATATTATTTATAATATAGGGGTTCTTTTATTTTTAATAAGGCTTTATTATTAAAAAGCTATTAGCCCTGCATTTTAACATCTCAACTCCATTTTGTTATTATGAAGAGTAAGATAAATTATTTCCTGTTAATTTTGTTTTATATTAATTTTTAAACATTTAATGTTATCTGATATTAGCTAGAAATTTGTTAACTTATATTTTTGTAAACAAAAATAACTTCTAAAATATTTTAAATATATTAATAAAATATTTATGAACAATCATATATCCTCCTCCTATATTTAATGCCCTAATTGGTAGGTTTACATTGATCATCTCCCCACATTTCCATTTATTCCTCACAATGACTCAATGGGTTATTCTTACCTTAGAAATGATAATATGGTTGCAAAGAATAAAAATAATTCTTCCTTGTATAGAATTTTAGTAATTTTTGGCACTGGAGTTTAACTTAAAGCAATCATACTCCAAAGTTTATATCTTTAGAATGTCATGGTCCTGATAAACATTGTTTAACATAGGACTGGAGATGAGGGATGGAACTTACATTGAAGAGCAAATAGATATCAGGTCAAATGCTATATGCACCATCCTTCCAATGCAGAGAGACAAATTTTTACTGTAAGATAGGTTAGAAAAGGTATCTTTATATATTGTTTAAAGTTCTAATTTACATGTGTAAATAAATAATTATACTAGACACATTAGGCCTATAACTGGGAATAAATCAAAAAACTTAAAAATTTAACCAAGAATAATCTCTAGCGTTCATCCAATTAATTACTTATCTTCCATTTCTCCTTATCTGCCTTTGATTGCTAGTTACGTAAGAGGGTCTCTGTTCCCTATCTACCACCAAAGAAAACATTCATCACTCCTAACCTCAATGTTAAATAGTTTTATTTCTGCGCAGATCAATATCAACCTCTTTTGTGATAACTTTATTAAAGGCTATGTCTTAGATGAGGACCTCATACCTTGGCTGTCTTCTCATGCCCTTCAATCATGGTCTTACCATCCTAATGCGTGTCTTCACTTGAACATCTTCCTTACTTCACTCATGTTCTCTTAGAGCAGTGATTTTCAACCACGGGACCAGTGTGCCATGAGTGAGTCTTAGGTGTGCCAGGAAAATATTTAAAGACCATTAATTAAATTATTTTTAAAAGAGGTTTAAGAAATAGTGAGTATATTCTTTATTTTTGCTATTTTTATCAACATAATTTAAGTGTGCAGCAGAAATTTAACCATAGGTTTAAGTGTGCCATGAAATAAAAAAAGGTTGGAAAAAGCACTGTCTTGGAGCAATATTAAGCTTGACATTTCCCTGACTTCTTCCCACTCATAAACTTTTAAGTCATCAACTTTACTTTTGTTTCTCTCTTTTTTTCCCCACAAATTCCTGCTGCTACAATTCCTTATGGTTGCATTGAAGTCTTGCCTTAAGAATTTGAAATATACACCAATAAAATACTTGATATTTTCTATACAGAGCAAGAATATACATCTAGATATCTTTTTTTTTTTTTTTTGAGATAGAATCTCACTTTGTTGCCCTCTTTAGAGTTATGTAGTGTCACAGCTCACAGCAACCTCAAACTCTTGGGGCTTAAGTGATTCTTTTGCCTCAGCTTCCCAAGTAGCTGAGATTACAGGCACCTGCCACAATGCCTGGCTACTTTTTTTGTTGTTGTTGCAGTTGTCATTGTTGTTTAGCCGGCCCAGGCTGGGTTTGAACCCACCAGCCTCAGTGTATGTAGCTGGTGTCCTACCCACTGAGCTATGGGCACCTCCCTACACCTGG
Organism: Arctocebus calabarensis; assembly: GCA_963573935.1. Lineage (NCBI taxonomy): Eukaryota > Metazoa > Chordata > Mammalia > Primates > Lorisidae > Arctocebus > Arctocebus calabarensis. Next base: position 8,729 of record CAUYON010197081.1, read on the forward strand.
ATATCTTTTAAATATTTTAAATAAATATATAATTGCACTTATTTTATACAACAATTAGCATGATTGTAGGGCAATGGAAAATATTTTTTGTATATAAATTCCTTTCTCCGATTAAGTAGAATTGAAACATTTTGAGTCAGCAAAAAAAAAAAAATAGGCAAATACTATTATATTATATATTTATGGCGGCCTGTCCTTTTATAACACTAATTTTGTTACTGTTGCCATTTTCAATCCATTGACACAAAGACCACCATATGAAGAAGTCACACTCTGACCTATAAAATGTGACAGCCCCAGAAGAACCATTACACCATTATTCATTGTCAGTAAAAAGTCTAATAGAACTGTGATAAATATTGTGCCTTAGAATCTTAATCATAGAATACAAATCATTTACATTACAAATAAGATAAACATGGGCTGGCCAGGGAGGCTTTATAAACTCTTTGGACACTCAAAAAGTTCAAGAATGTCTTATCTGTGTTCATTTCAGATTTAGTAGCATCAAAGCTGGATTTTCTAAGTAGGATTTCCACAAATTAGAGAAGCGTGACATTGTAGCACCTTCAATAACTCTGTGATCAGCTGACCAGCTCACATTCATTACCTGTGCCTTATATACTTCTCCTTTCTGGTTAAATCAGGGAAGGGCCTTAATTGATTCAAAGGCTCCAATGGCTACTTCAGGTGGATATCAAGTGTTTTATTGGTGTAAATTGACATGTTTTAAAAGGGGAAACTATAACCTGGTCTTCCTAAAAAATTCTCAATTATAGTTTTATAACAGTCCATGGAAGATTTTTATTTAAAATACTGTAGATACACTTTTAGAATTGTGAAAATAATTCAATTTTTTTGTTGGGAAAGAACTTCACCTTTGCAAACTTCCATCATGTAAGGAAACAATTTTAACTGTAGCAAGCTGACATATTTCATATTCAGAAGTCTGCTCCCTTTTAACTTTCTTGGGCTTCAGCTAAAAAACAGGATAAAATAAGAAATGAAGGTCTATTCCATTCTCCATATCCTAAATGCAAATAAGAAGAGATAGGAGCCTTAATGGGTAATGATGGACATAAAAATAAAATAATAAATTTTATATATCAGTGATTTCATAATGATCATGTTAAAAGTCCATCAAGATGAATATAATATAACATTTTAATATACATTCAGAAATTCAGGTTGTTTCTAATATTGTTCAAATATTGTATGCCAGAATTAGTTGTTCAAGTGAAGTTTTGTGCTGAAAAAAGAGATCTTTTTAATGTCTAGATTTTTTCTCAAACTGGAAATAAATAATGTTTAAGTCAGAAAATAATAAATGCTGGGCGGCTCCTGTGGCTCAGCGAGTAGGGCGCCGGCCCCATATACCGAAGGTGGCGGGTTCAAGCCCGGCCTCGGCCGAACTGCAGAACAAAAAAATAGCCGTGCGCTGTGGTGGGTGCCTGTAGTCCCAGCTACTCAGGAGGCTGAGGCAAGAGAATCGCTTAAGCCCAAGAGCTGGAGGTTGCTGTGAGCAATGTGAAGCCACGGCACTCTACCCAGGGCGATAAAGTGAGACTCTGTCTCTACAAAAAAAAAAAAAAAAAAAGAAAATAATAAATGCTATTATTTTAAAATAGCAGGTAATATAGAGTTATCAAGACAGTAATCATTTATAACCTATCACTACCAACATTTTAATGAATGTATCTGTAGCCATGATTATTCTTGGTACAAAAATGGGATCATTTAGCATTATGTCATGGATAATTTTCTATGTCAATAAACAATTCCACACTGTCATGCTTTTAAATGACTGCATAGTATTCCATTTTATGTCTTTATTGTACACTCAAATAAATAGTAAACACCTACTCTAAAAAAAGAAAAGAATTTGAAATAATGGATTACTCTATTGGTCCTTGTATAATAGACACATAATTATGTAGTAAACTTAAAGGTGATTAATCAAATAGAAGAGATTAAAGCAATAAGGATGATTCAGAGAGTTGATGTCACTGGACCAATAAAGCTCATGGCCTTCATCTTGACAAAAAAAGTCAAAACCATACATCCAGGCTCTTCCAGAGATATTGAGATTGAGATTTTCAATTATAGTTGTGAAACAACTTTATCCTACACAATAATTGAACTATGATAATTTACCTATGATAATTTGAATGGTGAAATTTATATTGTGAAAAGGAGAATATTGATACATTAATTACCACACATTTAGTGTATCTACTTTTCTTCTCTTTGCTTAAGATTAATACGTTTCTGAAGTCTAAAACTAGTGTGACCTCTTTTGTACAGATCTATATCAGAAGAAAGAAGTGGTAACAGCAACCAGTCATGAATTTTTTGTCTTTTTTAATAATTTTATTAAATCATAATTGTGTACATTGGTACAATCATAGGGCAGAATGTGCTTCATATACAATCAGAAATATTTTGATCATGCTGTTAGAGATAGCCTTCATGGCATTTTCTTGATCACTATATGAAGACATTGATACTCTACATTTAATAAGTTTCACCAGTACCCTGCTAAGAGGCACCATAGGTGTGATCCCACTAATTTCCCTCCATCCACCCATCCTCCTCCCTTCCATCCTCTCCCTTTCCCGTTTCCCTGTATTCTTGTGCTTTAAATTGGTTTTAGCCTTCATATGAAAGCTACAAATTAGCTTCATATTAGGGCTGAGTACATTGGATACTTTTTCTTCCGTTCTTGAGCTACTTTGCTAAGAAGAATATGTTCCAGCTCCATCCATGTAAACACAAAAGAGGTAAAGTCTCCATCAACCAGTCATGAATTTATAGGTTAATAGTAGCTTTCTTAGCACAGCAAGGCTATGATAGAAAAATATAACAGAAATGTTTAAAGAGTTGTTGTGATGCCAGTTTAGAGCAAAGCTAGCAAGAGGGATTCAATAGTGATTAGCTCAGAGAAGTAGAACTCATGTAGAGTCTTGGAAGTTTGGGGGCCATGTGTCTATTACTTTGAGTGAAGGGAGAAGTCACTGGAGGTTTTAGATTCCAAATATATGACTTACAGTTTAAAAGGCTGATTTGTTGAAAATAGTTTCTATGATGGCAAGAGTGGAATTGGAATAATCTTAAAAGACAGTACTTCAAACTAGGGAAAGTAAGGATGGTCTTCTGGATAACTTTTGCTGGTGAACCAACAGAATGCATTGATAGTTCAGATGTGGAGTATGAGAAAAAGTGCTTAAATAATGTAGTTATTGATATAAAGCAGGAAGATACCAAGGGCAAAACATAGAACCAGGTCTTTCTGTTTCCAAACTTTGTACTCTTAGCTACAAGTTCACATCATAAATGAGTACATCTCCATTCATGTTTGCCACACTGGTGTCCTGATTGACAATACCTGCTGGGAGCTCTACTGTCTGAAGCATAGCATCCAGCCCAGTGTCCCAATGCCAAAGTGACAAGATTATTAGGGGAGAAAATGACTTCTTCAAAATGGCTCATTGATGAAAATATTTCAGATTGTATATGAAACCAGCACATTGTACCCCTTGATTGCACTAATGTACTCAGCTATGATTCAATAACTAAAAAAAAAAAAAAGCTCATTGAGTAGGGCACCATCCCCATATACCAAGGGTGGTGGGTGCAAACCCAGCCCCTGCAAAACGGCAACAACAAAAAAAATAGCCAGGCATTGTGGCAGGCACCTGTAGTCCCAACTACTCGGGAGGTTGAGGCTAGAGAATTGCCTAAGCCCAAAGAGTTGAAGGTTGCTGTGAACTGTGATGCCACAGCACTCTACCGAGGGTTAACAAGTGAGACCCTGTCTCAAGAAAAACAAAATCTTCTTCAGTAAGATAGACACTGGCACGTATAGGTTCAGGGAAGTGTTTGTAGACCTAGAATCCACAGTCATTGATGAAC
>CAUYON010197084.1:0-37260 GCA_963573935.1 Arctocebus calabarensis
GGGTCTTGGTGTGTGCCACACCTTTTGGGGGCAAAACACGATTGTAAGAGGGTCTTTTCCTAACAAATGCAACCAGTGTAACATGGTTTCTTGTACCCTCAATGAATCCCCAACAATAAAAAAAAAAAAAAAATAGCCGGGCATCATGCTGGGCACCTGTAGTTCCAGCTACTTGGGAGGCTGAGGCAAGAGAATTGATTAAGCCAAAGAGTTTGAGGTTGCTGTGAGCTGTGATGCCTCAGTACTCTACTGAGGAGGACCTAATGAGACTATCTCAAAAAATAAAAAGAACAACAACAAAAAAGAATGACAGTTAGCATCACTATTCTGGTAAGTCTGTATGTTTCTCTGTTCTTCCTCAACTTTTTACAAACTGGAGGCCAAGATCACTTTATTTAAACATGTGTTACCACCATATCATATAACATCACCAACAGAGTGGATGAAGTGAATGAATGAAAGAATCTTGAAACACCTCCAGAAAACCACTAAATGTTTTCAGTATACTTCTTTGACAAACCATAAGCCATAGGTCATATTTCATGGTTTCTATTACTAACAATGGTCAATTATGGACACTATGCTTGGTGCAGAAAAAATGTACAATAAATGCTTCTCTAGTGATACTAAGGAAACCAGATGTCTCCCATTTCACCAATTATTCTTGAAAAAATGATTTTTTTTCTTACAAATAACCTAACTATAAGAAATGTCTAACGTTCAACACTACATACTTGGAAAATCTTATTACTTGAGTTAAATCAAATACCCATGTCATTTATTTCCTTTCGCCCCAATTACATTGCTTTTAAATCATCACATCTTTAGTAGTTTCACTGATTTGTCTCAATCACCCTGATGTCTTCACATTCTCTACACTCAGGTCAGTTTATTGTGTTCAGTGTGTTTCTAATCTAATCTAATCCAGTCATCAAAGGTTGCAAGTAGGTTGATAGTCCTTTCAACGTATTTTGGACATAGGATACAGGAGAATAATGATAGGTTGAATAAAGTATGACTACAAAGATCAAAATGATCAAAAATCATTTTACAACAAAGATGTTTATACTAGAATGTTTATTGCAACCCCCATCAATAATTGCCAAGACATGTAAACAGCCCAAGTACCCATAAACCCATGAATGGATTAACAAATTGTGGTATATGTACACCATGGAACAGTGTGCAGCCATAAAAAAATGGAGACTTCACATCTGTTATGTTTACCTGGATGGAGCTGGACAAAATTCTTCTTAGTAAGTAATCTCAAGAATGGGTGGAAAAAGTAGTCAAAGTAATCAATACTACTATGAAATCAATATATAATCACCTACACATTCATACTTCGGAAAGTAGAAGAGGAGAGAGAGAGGAGGGGAGAGGAGAGGTGGTAGGAGGGAAGGTGTGTGTAGAGATCTCACCTCATGGGTATAATGTAATGGTACATTTCAAAACTATTAAGAAAAGAGTATAACTGTCTTACCACAACAAATAAATAAGCGAGGTGATGAATGTGTTAATCAGTTTGATGTAAGCATTTCACATTGTATATCAAATCAGTACACTGAACCCCATAAGTGTTTCAATGTAATCAATGTACACAGTTATGCTTTAATAAAAAAATAAATAAAATTTAAAAAGTATGACTACAAAGAATTGTTGTGGGCCTGTTTTTCCAGTCATTGCAATTTAGACTGGACTCAGAGTGTAGCAGAACTATTTACAAGTACAACTATTTTGCTAGACCAATGCTATCCAACTAATTTGAAGAAAATTTCATTATAGTTTTCGGTATAGTTTTCTTGTCTAAATTAGTTCTAGAAACAGGAAGTGCAACTAAGGTGAATCTGAAATTGCTATCTGCTAGACATTGTAATTGGGGACTTTAAAACTTAATATCATTGTCTTCACTCTAGATTTAAGAAAACTGAAGTTCAAGGAATTTTCCCAAGAGTACAGGAGATGATTTTACCTCCCCTGTCCTGTTCCTATGGCTCTGTGTTGGGAGCATACATCACTGGGCAGGATGGTTTGGAAACCTTTTAATTTATCTGAACCAGAGTAAGCAATCCAAAATAAATTAATGCCACCACCTGAATAATTTAACTACCATAATTTGGGTTTTACTTTTGTTGTTGTTGTCAGCTCGGATGAAAGTCTGAAAGAAAACGTACCTAACCTAGAGTCTGAAAACACAGGATCCTGCCTCCAATTTGTATTAATACTTTCATGATGTGTGCAAGGCACCTTACCTCTCTGCCCCTTGACTTTCTTATTTTTAAAATATTGGTAATAATGTCTTTCAGGACTACCTCTCCGGGTCATAGTCATCAATAACACTAATATCATACATACTATAAATCAAAACTTCATACTGCTTTGGACCATTTATTTGTAAAGCCCTCACTTTGCACAGCGAACTACACATTGTTCTTGGGAAAATACAAAGATTTAGGTCCCTTACTCCTGGAGCCTGCTGTTAACAGTCAGGATATAATAAAAAGGGACTTTAACTAGAAGTGTCTACATTATAGTTTATGTACTTATTGGCTAAGCAACCTTAGTATATCTGGTGTGTTATAGCCCCTTTTCCTGATTACCTGTGTAGGTATATTGCCCTTGAGCTGAAAGGTTGGGAACAGAGCAGATATTCAGGAAAGTTTACTTTGACTCAGCAGTTTGACTGTTCTTTGACTGGAAGGTCGCTTTGCCTCAGAACCTCACAGTCAGTCACTGAGGGACCACTTTTTTGGTAGAATTACCAGATTTTTCACTGTGCTGAGAGCATTTGCATCACCCTTCTTTTTCCTACTCAAACAACTACTGATTCAAAATAACAAAATTTTATCTTGGTTCTTTAAGTTGCAGTATTTAATCCTCCTCTGAACTTTAATGCCCCTTGCACATTTTTACAAATAAAAATTTTAAAATATAACTAAGTCCGGATTAATGTTCTCTTATTTGTGGGCCTCATTTTAAAATTTGATAATGTATTTAAAAGTTATAGTATCACTATGTTAAATAAAATGCTTTTGTGCAAGTTTCCAATTGACTATTCGCATTATATTAAGCATATATTGAGTTTCAATCAAAATCAGATCAAGGCTATTTTTTCTGCATTGCCATTGAGATGCTTTCCCCATATCCTAAATTTGAAGAATAAATTTATTTGATCTAAATGTATTTTTATCCATTATTCCTCATCTGCCTAGTTGGTAAATAGCTTTCACTTCAAGAAATATCTTTGGCAAGATATTTGCATATTTTGATTCTATTTCCCAGTTATTTTAGTTTTGGCTTTTCATCCTAGGTGTATTATTCACAATTTTTTTCATTATAACCTATAACTTATATTTTAGTAAGTTTTTGATACGGTTTTAAATGAGATACAAGTGTACTTACAAATCCTACAAACTGTATACACTCCTTCAGGAGCTAACAATAAACAGAAAACTGAACTGAACTGAATTTGTTTGTATTAAAATAAGGATTCTGGCTCTGTGCCTGTAGCTCAAGTGGCTAGGGAGCCAGACACATACACTAGAGCTGGCAGGTTCGAATCTAGCCTGTGTCTGCCAAACCGATACAACTATGACCAAAAAATAGCTGGGCATTGTGGCAGGTGCCTGTGGTCTCAGCTATTTGGGAGGCTGAGGCAAGAGAATCGCTCAAGCCCAGGAGTTGGAGGTTGCCATGAGCTGTGATGTCATAGCACTCTACCCAAGGAGACAGCTTGAGGCTCTGTCTCAAAAAATAAATAAATAAAAAATAAAACAGGGATTCGTATGGTAGATTAAACAGGAATAAGATTGTGCAGAGCCCACAAACTCTAGCAATCCAATCAATTGGTTATTTCAGTAGTCAGTGTTGATAGCTAAACCTTAAGGTCTACCATATACTCGGTATAAATGACATTGTGGTAGAATAATCCAAATCGTCATGTGATGAGACAATTTTAACCAGAGTTATCAAATCCTAGGTAGAAGTATTTGTCTCAAAAAGGGTCCTGGGAGTAATTACATGTCTTTGTAAAATGCAAATAATACCTCCTGACCTTAGTTTATATTACCTTTAATCAAAGGGAGGAAATTTCACTTTGATCACTTTTATTTCTAAAATGCTCAAGCTCTGCAATCAACATGTTTCTATAAACCACCTGCTAGATATTAAAATATATGGTCTTATTTGAGGCTAGAAATACGTAATGGATGTGTGTGGAACTTATAGCTAGATAGAACATATTTCACAATTTTTATGAATAAAATTCTTGTCTGTCTTATAGAATAAGAGAAAATATATGCATGCCATACGTAAGATATAGAAGAAGCATGCAAATCAGCAAGAAAAAAATCAAACAACCCCATCAAGAATTGGGCAAAAGGCTCGGTGCCTGTGGCTCAATAGGCTAAGGCACCAGCCACGTACAACTGAGCTGGCGAGTTCGAATCCAGCCCGGGCCTGCCAAACAACAATGACGGCTGCAACCAAAAAATGGCTGGGCGTTGTGGTGGGCGCCTGTAGTCCCAGCTACTTGGGAGGTGGAGACAGGAGACTCGCTTGAGCCCAGGAATTTGAGGTTGCTGTGAGCTGTGATGCCCAGGAATTTGAGGTTGCTGTGAACTGTGATGCCACAGCACTCTATCCAGGGTGACAACTTGAGGCTCTGTCTCAAAAAAAAAAAAAAATTTACACTCATCCTCAGACTAACGCAATGCATTGCTGGCACATTCTCCCTGTTCAGCACAGTAGCTACTAACTATGAGTGCTACTGTACACTTGAAATGTGGCTAGTGCAGCTGAGGAGCTGAATTTTTTTTTTTTTTTTTGAGACAGTCTCACTTTCTGTCCCCAGTAGAGTGCTGTAGCATCATAGCTCACAGCAACCTCAAACTCTCGGGCTCAAGCAATCCTCTTGCCTCAGCCTCTCAAGTAGCTGGATCTACAGGTGCCCACCACAATGCCCAGCTATTTTTTAGACACGGGGGTCTCACTCTTGCTCAGGCTGGTCTCGACTTGTGAGCTCAGGCGATCTACCCACTCAGCCTCCCAGAGTACTGGGAGTGAGCCACTGTGCATCTGGCTCTGGGCCTGAATTTTTAATTTTACTTAATCTCATTTAAAAAATTGAATTTAAATGGCCATCGATGGTTAGTTGTCCAGGTAGGGAGAGAGATGGTGTTTCACTCAAATGTGCTTTATGTGTGTAGACATAGGGTCAGTGGACTTCCTCTTGTCCTCTTGTCCTGGGTCCTGAAAATTTTAGGGACTACTAAATCCTTAGCTAACCCGCAACCCACTGTTCTGAGTTATTCATGATCTGCAGATGAGAGGGAAAGTAACTCACTCGTCATTGCAAAGTAATCCCTGGGATTTGAGCTGGAATTTGAGTGCGCATCTGCCTACCTCTAAGTTACCAACTGTGATGAGTCTGGCTCTGGACCAGGTGTTTTCACAATCAGTATTTAATTTATTCTTAACGTAATCCTCAGATGGAAGTGGAAGCAACTTCACTTATGCTCAGCACCTCTCCAAAAGTTATGAATCACCACCCCAATTTTATAGACAGGGAGGCAGAGGCAGCAGGGCCCTCACAAAGCTGTGGATTGCACACGGAAAGGGGCCTTCTGGGGAGTTACTGTGTCCCTTAGGAGTCCCCTCAGTTGTGGGGATTTCAAAATAAGCTTGCAGGATTTTGTAGAATTCTGGCTGGAAAATGATTCCTTCCCAAAGCTGAGCGTGTTGGCTGCCGAAAGCAGCCGAGTCATGTTTGTTACTGTTGTGTGTGTGGAAAAATTCACAGTTTATCCCCCAACCAGTCTGACCAGTTTCAGTCTGGAGTTATAAGAAGTCCCTGCCGACCAACTCCCTAAGAATCAAGGCTGGGACCTACCTGGAGGCCTGTGGTTGTCACAGAGCTTCCCACTGACTAGTGTGCAGGTGGGGGCTTTCAGGGTCCAGAGTTCCTGTTTGTATTGAATCCTGTTAAACCCCTTCCCCGGGTTATCAAGATGACAGTAAGGTGATGAACACAGCAAAGTCTGGTGGTAACTTAAGACCAAGAAGTATTGGTCTTGAAAGTTGTTTTTCTCCCAAATAATAATTTTTGGTGCGGGTCTGTTTTCATTTTAGCAGTGATGTGTTTTTGTGGGAGAAAATACGGAAAATGGAGAGAGGCTTGGGGAAAGAATCAAAGTCCGCCCTGATCCCACGCCTGCCGTAGAGTGGATGTTTGCTATATCTCCTGCAGCCTCTTTTCTGCGGAACTGTTTTACGTGGTTGAGCTCCGAACCGTGGGCAGTCCGTTCAGAAGCTTTTCTCCCCAGTTGAACCATAGCATTTCCCATGGCATTGCAATCTCCTCAGAAGCATCCTTTTAATGACTGATGCAACCTTTTAGAGGTGAATCATATAGCATTTTAAAAGCGAGAACGTGCTCGTAGAAGCACATTAATTTTCCTGTGAGAGATGAGGCAGGCCAGGGTGAGAGGAAAGAGCCCAGGATTAGGAGTGTTGCTTATACCACCTACCAGCCTGTGTGAGCTTGGGGGCGTCCCTTCAAATTGTTCATCCTCTTTTTTTTTTTTTTTTTTTTCAGACAGAGCCTCAAGCTGTCGCCCTGGGTAGAGTGTCGTGGCGTTACAGCTCACAGCAACCTCCAATTCCTGGGCTCAAGCGAGTCTTCTGCCTCTGCCTCCCAAGTAGCCCACCACAACGCCCGGCTATTTTTGTTTGGGTTGTAGCCATCATTGTTGTTTGGTGGGCCCAGACTGGATTCGAACCCGCCAGCTCAGGTTTACATGGCTGACGCCTTAGCCCACTGAGCCACGGGCGCCGAGCCTTTTTTTTTTTTAAACAGAGAATAAGTATAACAACAGTGGGGGGATGGGCTGTGGCTCACACCTGTAATCCCTGCCCTCTGGGAGGCCAGGGCAGGTTGAACTTGAGCTCAGGAGTTGGAGACCAGCCTGAGCAAGAGCAAGACCCCGTTTCTAATAAAAATAGAAAAATTAGCCAGGTGTTGTGGTGGGTGCATGTAGTCCCAGCTACTTGGGAGGCTGAGTGAGGAGGATCGCTTGAGCCCAGGAGTTTGAGGATGCTGTGAGCTAGGATGCCACAACACTCAACCCAGGGCCACAGAGTGAGTCTCGGTCTCAAAAAAAATAGAATAACAACAGCAAAATAGTTGCTTGCTGTGGTTCATGTCAGGCTGAAACACGATGACACGCGCTCAGGGATTGTTGAATACATAAAGCAAAGCAAATGTGGGCTCTGGATTACAAGTTTATTTATTTTTTCATGTTTTGAACATTGATTCTGGGCGGTGCCTGTGGCTCAAGGAGTAGGGCGCCAGCCCCATATCCTGGAGGTGGCAGGTTCAAATCCGGCCCCGGTCAAAAACTGCAAAAAAAAAAAAAATGGATTCTTTTCAGAATGCAGAAGTGGGCTCCAATTTAATCAAAGCAGCATCTACAACAGCGACCGCCATGAAGGACAGAGATGACCAGGTCTACTGCCAGCCGGAACTACTTTATGAAGGTAAAACGCCTCCTCCCTCCCTGCATTTGGGGTGCCGGCGGATGGCCGTGGACACCCGCCCATGCATGGACAGGGGCAAACAGGGAAAGCCCTTGGGATGCTCCAGTGAAAAGCATTCTGGACATTTCCCTTTCGCGTGTTTTCAAACACCTCCGAGGAAGTCTCTGAACAAGATGACTAACACAAACGCTGCGGCTTACTAAACAGTGGCCTCCTGGGCGGCACGATGCGTTCGTGTTTCGGCCTCTAAACATTCACCCTGCAGAGTAGTTACTGGCCCCTTTTTACAGAGGAGAAACCCGGGCCTGAGAGATGTCGAGCGACACACAGAACATAAACCCAGCAGAGTGGGACTCACCCCCTGGAACAGGGGTGTGGGAGCCATCGCCATCTGGGCTGGGTCATTCTTTATGGTGGGGTCTGTCTGGGGCATTTTTCAATACTTAGCAGCATCCCTGGCCTGTATACACTAAATACCACCTACCTGGAGTTGGAACAACTAAAAATATCTCCAGTCATTTGCTCCCATCCTGGGTGGGGGGGAGATTTGCCCCCTAGAGTGTTTGCCCACGAGGTGGGGATGGTGTTTCTGTTCTCACAGTGTCTCTGCTGTACATGACACAAAGTCTGGCACAGAGGGGTCTGTATGCGGCACTTACAAGTGCAGAATGAACGGGCTTGCCGGAGGATACTCAGCTGGAGAGCCTTGTCCCACGGAATTCTTCCACCAAGTTCAGGCTTCTATAAGGGCACTCGGTAGTGGGCAGTCTCCTAGGATGACCTCAGATTTGCCCTAAGAATGCACTTCTGTAAATGGGATCCTATGGGTCCTGTAATTGGTTCTGCGGGACACCTCATTCGGAGAATTTGTTAGAAGAGGCCAGTGTTTTTTTTTTTTCTTTTTTTTGAGACAAAGTCTCACTTTGTCAGTAGAGTGCAATGGCGTCACAGCTCACAGCAACCTCAAAGTCTTGGGCTCAATAGATCCTTTTGCCTCACCCTCCGAGTAGCTGGGACTACAGGCATCTGCCAGCACACTGCCTGGCTGGTTTTTAATAGAGACTGGGGTCTCTGCCTGTGCAGTTTATAGCAGTTTTGTCCTCCCAAGAGAATCTAACGTCTCTGCCTTCCCGTGGGAGGAGGAGCTCAGATGGTGACGGAGAGTGGCTGTAAACACAAAGGAAGCTTCTCTCCCTTGCTCACCTCCTGCTGTGTGGCCTGGTTGCTAATAGACCACCAGCTGGTACTGGTCCGTGTCCCAGGGGTTGAGGACCATAGATCTAGAACGTTCTGAAACAGCCTGAACATAGCCGGAGGATTTTTTCACATCCTGAAGTTTCTTTAAGTGTGTGCCTTTTAATAGCTCACAGGCACCATCCTTACTTTACATAACCCAGTGCCTGTGGTTGGCCATTCACAGGGTGCAGATCAGGGGGGTTCCCAGGTCAGGTTTGAGAGGGGGCTCAGGAGCATCTGGGGAAGGCTAGGGCCTTCCACGGGGTCGACTGTGGGTGGCATCGTCTTACTGAAGCGTGTGAGGGATCTCGCTGTCTCACGTTCATCTCTAATTATCCTGTCCCTTGGAAATTTCACAATTACTCATTTGTGGGACAGGTACCTCCTTCCCATCTTAATAGTCCACTCCCCTCAGCTCCCCATGAAGATTGATAGCCATGTTCAACTCGGATTAAGAACTCCTTTCCAGGGGGACTTTGTGTGGCAAGTAGAGTCATCTCTACTTCCTATTTACTTGCACACGACGTCATCCCCAGCAGTTGGCTCCAACCACCTGGAATATTTCATAAAAAGGGGACATTCACTTCATATTCAGAGTTAGAAATTCAATTTGACACAGCAGGCATATATAAACTACGTACATTTGCATGGAAAGAAAATTAACCTTTTTTCTATTATGAAAGGAATAGGCATAATGAAAATGTCACAAAATGAGAAACTTAGAATCTAAAATAGAAAATTATAAACTATAGCACTTTGGGAGGCCAAGGCAGGTGGATTGCTTGAGCTCAGGAGTTCAAGACCAGCTTGAGCAAGAGTGAGACCTCATCTCTACTAAAAATAGAAAAAGAGTCCCGTGGTGGGCACCTGTAGTCCCAGCTACTCAGGAGGCTGAGGCAGGGGGATTGCTGAAGCCCGAGAGTTTGAGGTTGCTGTGAGCTATAATATCACAGCTCTCTACCCAGGGTGACAGCGTAAGACTCTGTCTCAAATATAAACTGTAAGGCAGTTATAATCCCAGGAATGCTTTTAAATTTTTTCTCTTCATTTGTAACATAGCAAAGATACAGCAATTCTATACCCAGCCTTCTATACTTAACCTTATATATGGTATGGACACTTGCCTGTGTTATTAAAATCCTTTGTAAACAATATTTTACATGATGTTATTATGGAATTCACCAGATTTATTTTATTGTTCTCTGTTGACACATCTTTCCATGGAGTCCCAAATTTCTCCTCACACACATGTGGACATAAAATGCATGCACACACACATCAGCACTTTTATTTAAAGAGCTTTAAAAAATTGCAGTAGCCTCTGATCATAATCAGGCAATTCTCTTTGATTTCTATCTTGGATAATTAGAGATGTTTATACATTTAGAAGCCCAAGTGGTAGCTTGTTCCTGAGCCTTCTAACAGAGCTGAGGGTCCCACCTCTGCCTCTGTCCACCTTTGATCCAATCCAGGGTCTCAATCAAGTTCAGGGATCTCAGCTTGGGAACAGTTTCTATGGGAAGGATGCCCCATCCAGCATAAAGGGGGAATGCTCCCAGCCCCAGTAATAGGGATTATGTTGACGGTCTCATTTCTCCCCAGGCTTAGAGCTACCTCGAATCAATTATGCTCACAACGGGAAGCGATACCGATACATCTTTGCTGCTGAGGTGCAATGGAGTCCAATTCCAACCAAGGTACTGATCCCAGTGTGATCACGGGCTGGCTGCGGAGCTGAATTCTCAGGTTTTGAGACCTTGATCAGAAAAGGAGAGGTCAGGAGGGAGGTCAGTCTGGGATGAGATGCCTTTGAAGTAGCATTAGACCATCCACAAGTGGGAGTCACACCTAGTGGGCTGAAGCTCATGGTTTCTCCATTCAGCGCATACTTATTGGGCACCAATTGTGTGCTACAAAGTGGCAGGCACTAAGGATAGAGAAGTAGGCAGAGGGGTCCCAATCCCTGTCCTCAGGGAACTCGCCCTCTTAAGCAGAAAGGATATAGCTGAAACTTTGAAGATTTATTTTGGGGTTGGGAGGGGAAGTTGTGTTTATTTTTTGTAGAGAAGGATCTTGCTGTGTTGTCCAGGCTGGTTTCAAACTCCTGGCCTCAAGTGAACCTCCTGCCTCAACCTCCCAAAGTGCTAGGATTACAGGCTTGAGCCACCGTGTCTGGTCTATTTTATTTTTTAACTTTTATTTCTTGAACGTTTACCATGTCCTGGGAACTGTGGTTAGTACTGCACAGATACCACTTTTCCTTAACATCTTCATTTTTGTTTAATAATAAAAAGGAATTTCCCTTGCCTTTAATGCTGGGGGGGGGGGCGAAGAATATCTTTTTTTTTTAGAAAAATGCAAACAGTACAGTAATGTACAAAGCCAAAAATTAACAATTTCCCCATCCCCCTCCCACCAGCCAGCATCCCAAGTCACACAGCCTAAAGGGAAATAGGCCTGTGAGCAATTTAGAGGGTCCAAAAACTTGCACTTTTAAAGGAACAGAGAAATTGTATTATACTTTAAATGTTTGCATTGAATGTATTAGTTTATTTGACACATAAAATTATAATGTAGTGCCAAATATGAGATAAATTTAAGATCTTAATTTTTTTTTTTTGAGACAGAGTCTCACTCTGTCATCCTGAATAGAGTGCCACAGTGTCATTATAGCTCACAGCAACCTCAAACTCTTGGGCTCAAGAGATCCTCTTACCTCAGCCTTCTGAGTATCTGGGACTATAAGCACTCATCACAGCACCAGGCTAGTTTTCCTATTTTTAGTGGAGACAGGGTCTTGCTCTTGTTCAGGGTCTTGCTGTTGAACTCCTGAGCTCAAGCAATCCACATGCCTCAGCCTCCCAGACTTCTAGGATTACAGGCATGAGCCACCATGCCCAGCCTGAGATTTTGATCCTTAAAAGAATTCATCCTGCTTACCTGAATGGAGTTGGAAAACATTCTTCTTAGTAAAGTACTGCCAGAATGGAAAAATAAATATCCAATATACTCCATACTAACATGAAATCAATATATAAACAGTTACGTGCTCATAAGAACAATAAAATGCTAATATAGTCTAGTTTGGGGGTAGAGGGAAGTTGGGGGGAAGATGTTTGGCAGAAGTGGGGGCATGAGGTGGGATCTCACCTAATATGCACATTGTGAGGGTGTATAACACGCCCTCTGGGTAAGGGGATCTTCTACAAATAGAACTTTACCCGGGAAGTGAGAACAATGTGACTTAAAAATTGTACCTTCATATTAATTTGAAAAAATATAAAGAATACTCAAAAAAAAAAAAAAAGAAAAAGAATGTGTCCTCGAGTGTCAGTGACAAGGTAGCCAGAAGATCTATGTCTAAAGTAAGTTGTGCTGACCAGAGGCAGGTGCTGTCGTTTGGAGATAATGGTGGGCTTGCCCTTCTTTCTCTGTGGGCCTTGCCGCCGTCCATTTCACACACTCTCAGACAAGTCACTCCCGTATTTCTCCCCTTTGGATGTACAGATCATAAAATACGACACTCTTACAAAGTCATCCTTTAAATGGGGAGAGAAAAACTGCTGGCCAGCAGAACCGCTGTTTGTGCCCACGCCTGGTGCCACGGATGAGGATGACGGTAAGGGAGACCCCTTCTCTGCACACTGCCTGCAATCACCCTCAAACAGAGGCATGGTTAGGGGGCAGCTGACCACCCAGGGCAGAAAGCTGGTGGGGTTATGCTTGGAAGTCCAGATCCGAGTCAAGGCTGCAGGGTTAGGGTGTCCCCATGAGCACCCCTACTTCTGACACCAACTTCAAAGTTTGAGGGTCCCAAAGACCCCCTTCAGGCCCTATAATTCCTTGGAAGGACTCACAGAGCTCCCTGAAAGCTCTTAGACACACAGTGATGGTGGTAAAATCAGGGAAGGGAAGAGACACACGGAACAGGGTCCAGCAGAGACCAGGACTGAACATCCAGCTGTCCTCTCCCAGTGAGGTCACAGACAGTGCTAACCTCTCCTGACCATGATGTGTGACAATGTGCACTGAGAATTGCTGACCAGGATGCTTTCCTGAGCCTTGGTGTCCAGAGTTTTTATTGGGGCTCAGACCCATAGATGTGATTGGCACCTGTGTGGCTGACCTTTATTTAGTCTTCAGTCCCCCTGGAGGTCAAACTTGGATCATGTGGTCCGAGGCCCCACCATAAATTATATTATAAGGATGGAGTATCTGTTGTGGCCTAGGACACTTGTATCAGGCAGGACATTCCAAGGACTTAGAGGTAAACTCCTGGGACCTAAGGGCAAAGGCCACACCTCTCTTTGGGCACAGTTATTTACTACAAAATGCCAGTGTTGTTTCCACTGAGTGACACTAAACTTTCTCAGAATATAGAATCTTGGTTTTATTTATTTATTTGAGATGGAGTCTCACTTTGTCACCCTCAATAGAGTGCAATGACATCATAGCTCACAGCAACCTCAAACTCCTGGGCTCAAGCCATTCTCTTGCCTCCAACTCCCAAGTAGCTGGGACTACGGGCACATGCCACAACGCCCAGCTATTTTTAGAGACTCTCTCTTGCTCAGACTGGTCTTGAACCTCTGAGCTCCGGCAATCCACCTGCCTCAGCCTCCCAGAGTGCTAGGATTACAGGCATGAGCCACTGTGCCCAACCTAGAATCTTGGTTTTAAAATTCATTGCAATGGATGGATCGAAGCTTTTCATTACCTATCCTATAAGCACGTACATTCTTCATGGATCACCTGGAAATGTGTATTTATGGTCCATTCCTCTTTCTGTTTCCACATGACAGAATGGTCCTTTCCCTCTTTGATTCTCAGAAATTCCCTGCCCACAGTCCTGGGGAGTCTAAGGAATGTGACCAGAACTGTGGGTGGGGATGTCACCTGGCTAAGCCGGAGATGGGGCTGCGCACACCTGCAGGGAGGGGGCGCTGCCCCCACTGAGCCTGCCAGCTTCTTCACTTGGGTGGGAAGGGAGTGGTTTCTTACCTGGGCCTGGTCTCCCTACCCAGCATGGCACTCCGGGCCAGGGACACTGAGTCACTGTCATCTCTGAGGTTGGGCAGCTGGCATCACCTCCTGCCAGGCACGTGTTTCCTGTGCCTACTCGCAGTGGGCAGGGAGTATCGTCTTCATCTTACCAACGGAGGCTCAGAGAGTGAGATAACGTGCCCAGGCCCACACACCCAGTCTGTACAGAGGCAGGATTTGAATCCAGGCCAGACTGGCATAAATGTGCTCAGCCACTGTATAATCCAGAAGCCTCAAGAGGAATTGTATTTGCGGGAAGTTTATGAGAATTATTTTATGTAAACCTGCATCCCTCAAGAGGAGTACATGTCCATTTTACAGATGGGAAAGCTGAGGAGAATTGGGCTCATTCAAATGCCATTTGAGAACAATAGGACTGCACTTGGCTGAGTGACGTATATTAGTCTAAGTGCAGCCTGATGCTGACTCTGTAATCAGAGTTTTTAAGTAGTAGGAAAATAGTCATTATTTGATCCTGTAGTAACTTACGCAGTGCTTTCAGGGTCCACCACATGGGAGAGCCTCTTAGCGGCCCTGTAAGGGTAGGTAGGATTATTCCTACTCTCCAGATGAAGAGACCGAGGGTCAAAGAGGTAAATGAATTGGCCCAGCCAGGGATAGAGCCAGGTCTTCTGATTCCTAGTCCTGGGCCTTTTCCTTGTGCTCACACCAAGTATCAAAATTCACCTTCCTCCTGTTTCAGTTGGACATGTAAGTTCAAAGGAAACAGAGACACGGCTGAGAAATTTACCCCTCCAACTGGAGGCGACGCAAGGCTGCCTTTTCCAAAGCGTCTCTTTTTTGTTTCCTCAAAGGAGTCATCTTATCAGCCATTGTCTCCACTGATCCCCAAAAGCTACCTTTTCTGCTTATTCTGGATGCCAAGAATTTTACCGAATTGGCTCGCGCCTCTGTTGATGTGGAGATGCACCTGGATCTCCATGGGATATTCATTCCAGATGCAGATGGGGGCTCAAGGAAGCAGCCACCTTCTGAGGAACGGATGGACAGGGCTTCCAACTGTGACAACGTGGCCCCGCAGACTTGACGCCGTGGTGTTGAGGAAGACCTCAGTTGGCAGGACCCTGCAGCATGCCAGGCTGGAGACATCTCTTTGAGTGCAGGGGAGGGCCTCCATGTCCATTTGTGCTTTGACAAGGGCAAGGAGAGGAAGCTACAAAATCTTTTTTGGAAGTCAAATATTTATTGATTAGCTTCTAAGAAAACTTATTTGCTTTATTTTAAAAACCTTGATCATGACATAGAAAATTTCTTTAATTCACATTTATTATCATCACTTTTAGAATGAGCAGCCACTAACATATTAGAGGAGAGACAGACAAATATTTGTTATTGCTCCTCCCTCTGTCTCTTTCTTTCCTTCCCTCCCTCCCTTCTTTTTAATGGACTAAGCCATGCGTCTGGGAGTTCCGGCTTTCTCAGCCGTGCTGTATCTGTGAGTTATGCGGCCGGGAAGGCATGTTGTCTGTGGTCAGTCCATTGCAAGGGATGACATAATGTAAAATAATAAAAACTTTAAAGTCTATCCAGACCTTTTTAAATTTTTAGATGGCTTCCTCTAAAGTTCTTCTAAGGCCATAAAAGAGAATTGTAGAGCTTGGTGGTTTGCAGCAAGCAGGATGCCTCACACTGTACAGACTGCAGGACAACAGACCAGGGAGGGCAGGACTTCCTCTTTGCAGGAGGGGGTTAAGGTGCTGGACATTGACCTAGCCGTGGCCGAGGGTCTAGAATCCAAGGCCGAGTCCTGTGACTGGGGCTGGCCCGAGGAATTCTAACCTGCTGCGGAAAACTCGAGCAGGTGAGCCCTGCCTACGTCCATAGGGAAAAGGAGAATCTCCAAGCAGTGTGTGCTGCCAGGACAGAACAGCATTCAGAGGGAAATGGAAGAGGTTGATGGACCCTGAGCCAGGTGGTGGAGACAGATAAAGTTGGCAGCACACCAAGTGGGGTTCCATGCACGGAGGGAATGTCATGGCATCCAAGTCTGACCTTTATGATCCAGCAGGTGCCAGACGCACAGTTTAAAGATCCGAAAGCAGACTGGATAATCCCCAGGCTCCTGAGTGATAAGGTCAGAGCAGCGGGACCCACACACTTGTTCTGAACTTGCCTCCTTTCCTGAGTCTGGGTTTCATTCACTCACGATGGGGATTCAATGATGTGTCTAAAGGATGGGAAGGAGCCTCTGTTGGTGGAGCATGAAATACCCCAGTGAGGGGGCAGACTTCCCCAAGACGGACTTGGCTTTCCCCCTATAACCACCGTGGAGCTGCATTTGACTTCTGTTAAAAGGTAGGCTCCATGGGGCCAGAGAGTTTGTTGTTTTTTTTCTTTCTTCTTTTTTTTTTTGTGGATACAGTGTCTCACTCCATGGCTCTAGGTAGAGTGCCATGGCATCGTCATAACTCACATAAACTTCAAATTTTGGGGCTCAAGAGAAATTCTCTTGCCTCTATTTTTAGTAGAGACAGGGTCCTGCTTTTGCTCAGGCTGGTTTCGAACTCCTGAGCTCAAGCAATCCACCCACCTCCCTCTCCCAGATTGCTAGGATTACAGGTGTAAGCCACCGTGCCCAGCCTTATTGTTTGCTTTATTGAAGTTTTTATTGAGATAATGGTCTGTGCATGCAGGGCTTTAAGAAAACATGTAGAAATATCTCATGCAGACCTCACCCAGTTCCCCCCAGCAGTAACAGTTTGCAAAACTGTATGGTACAACTTCACAACCAGAATATTGACACTGGCATGATCCACTGATCTTACTCAGATTTCCCCAGTTTATTTGTCCTCGTGTGTGTGTGTGTGTTTAGTTCTAGATAATTTTCTCAGAAATGGAGGTGCCTGTATCCACCACCACAGTCAAGATACTGAATAGCACATCAGCATAAGGGTCCCTCCGGCCACCTTTTTATCATCAAACCTGCCTCCCTCCTACCCCGTCTGCCATCCCTAACCCCTGGCAGCCACCATTTGTAAAATTTTATCATTTCAGAAATGTTACATAAACGGGATCACACAGTTTTAACCTTTGAGGACTGGCTTTTCTTACACAGCAGAATTCCTTGCGTGTCCTCATCCCAGCTGTTGGGCTGTGGGTGTGTTTTAGGCACTGCCTTATTCTCAGCCCTGTTACCACTGTCTGATGTCATGTAGGCACTAATAAATATTTGTCGAATGGATGAGTCAATGAATTACCCCCGCAAACAGATTCAGCTCTTCAGGCCACCAACAAGACTTGGTTGTTTTACCGAAGATCTCCTGGGAGATGGAGGAAGAGATGTCACGTGGAACCCAATGAGGACACACAAAAATGCCCAGTAAGTTCCCTCTGTCCTGACTCTCTCCTCTCTCTCCCTTCCCTTGGTGGCCCCTCAAAGCCCTTTCTTCGCCCTCAGCATTATCACCTTACATGCACGCATGTCCCATTCAAGAAAAACACAAACCATGGCAGAGCAGAACGCAGACCACTACTCTTCCTCAGAATCCCCTTTGGGGATCTGGGTACCTCCAGCCTCGGCCACAAGATGGACTGAGGAGAAACGTCAACTGTGGTGACCTGAGAAAAACAGGATCACAGCCTGTGTTTGAGTGGCAGGAACGAGGGAGACTTGGCAGGTGTGACCGTCACTCGCCCACTCATTCTTCTCCTTTAAATATTTGAGAAAGGGTGGAATTAAAAAAAAACCTTCCCCACCTCCATTCGACTCCATTCCAATTGCCAAACAGTACCCAGACCTAATCTTGAAAAAGGGTGCAGTTCTGCGGGGAAGAAAAATGTGACCATGGTTTGTTTACCTTGTTCAAGATGACAGGTGGAATACCAGACTGGTGAGGAAGGCTGGCACGCCAAATACATCTCAGTTTCAAAAACACCGAAGATCAATGCCAGGATATTCAGCTCATCTGAATCCTCGGTTTCAATGTGTTTCAAACGCAGGCCAGGGCGGGAGCTTGGATCGCCACAAGAGCTACCATGCACCCCCTTTCTCAAAGGGCCCCCCCAGACAGTCCGCCTTACCCTCCAAGTCTTCCTTGTTATGTCTCATGTGGGTGTAAAATGTGACCAGGAAGTTCTGCAGGAAAAGTCGCCCTGGATTTGTTTATTGCTTTGATAAACCCACGACCTTTCCCAAGTGCTCTAGGCCACAAGGGTCAGGTACACAGCAGGTACTAATGTTTGCTGACTCACTAACTTTTTTCACCAAAGGTTTCTCTAATTTGATTCTGATGCAGGAATAAGCTGGAGATAGACTTGGGCAAATTGACTCGCAAACACTCAAAAGTGCACTGAGCCACATCAACGATATTTGTTCATACATTTCCTCGCAGGTCAGACTGACTCCCTTAAGGAGGTTGCTGGTCCAGGCTAAGTATAAACACCTTTGATCCCTTCTTAAGCTGTTTTAAGACTGTTTGGGCGGCTTTTTACATGGCCAAAAGTCTTTCTGATGGCAAATCTGGACACGTAGACTGAAAAGTCATCACTACCCTTCTCAGCATCCAACAATGACGAGTCACGTGGCCGCAACACTTGCTTCTGGGAATTCAGACTCAGAGACCACACACAGAAACATTCAGGGCCACCGGCACTGGCTCCTGGGCCAGGTCAAGAACATGTGAGCTTGAGCCCCAGCAAAGGGCCAAGGTATTTTCTTGGGCACACCAGCAAAGAGAGATGGGGGTACTGTGCCTGGGCAGGGTGAAAATGAGCAAGGCTTCCCGGAGGGGCGGGACTTCAGGACCTGCACGAGTGGCCACAGGGAGCACCTGCCTGGGGACTGCTCATTGTAGGCTGAGGGTGCAGCTGGGGACAGGGTTTAGAGGTGGATGTGAGTTCCCTGAACAAAGCAGGTGTACAGTGGGTTTCCTAAGAAAGAGCAGTGGAAAGAGTGAGGGACTTAAGGGATTTTTTTTTCCTGTGATGATAATTCATGTATGTTTATTCTGGAACACCTGGATGAGTTAAAGAGAGAAATGGGGGTGGCACCTGTGACTCAGTGGGTAGGATGCCGGCCCCATATCTTGAGGGTGGCAGGTTCAAACCTGCCACAAAAAACTGCAACAAAAAAATAGCTTGGCGTTGTGGTGGGCACCTGTAGTCCCAGCTACTTGGGAGGCTGAGGCAAGAGAATCACCTAAGCCCAGGAGCTGGAGGTTGCTGTGAGCTGTGATGCCACAGCACTCTACCAAGGGCGATAAACTGAGACTCTGTCTCTACAAAAAAAGAGAAAAGAGAGAGAGAGAAATGGGAAAGATACTGCAGTCCTACTACCAAAGGAACCCTTGAAATCATTCGGATGCATTTTTCTTTGTGTGTGTGTGTGTGCAATTTACATATTAGTGTTTCGTTTATAACCTACCCACTGGTTTATAACCTACTTCTTTTTTCACTTAACTATGATGTCAGCATTTTCCCAGGTCATGTAATTCCTTCAATGGGTGCATGTTATTCCTTCTTTGGGCCGTGGTATGAGGTGTGCCAACCTACTGCCGGACATCTAGGTTATTTCCAATTTTTGACTATTATAAATAATGCCCTATAAGTACCTTTTTGCATAGAATTCTAGAGTTCAGGCTCAGCGCCTGTGGCTCAATGGGCTAAGGTGCCAGCCACATATACCTGAGCTGGCGGGTTCGAATCCAGCCCGGGCCTGCCAAACAACAATGACGGCTGCAACCAAAAAAAAAAAAAATGGCTGGGCGTTGTGGCGGGCGCCTGTAGTACCAGCTACTTGGGAGGCGGAGGCAAGAGATTCACTTGAGCCCAGGAATTGGAGGTTGCTGTGAGCTGCGATGCCATAGCACTCTATCCAGGGTGACAGCTTGAGGCTCTGTCTCAAAAAAAAAGAATTCTAGAGTTCACCCTCCCACTCTACAGTTCACTATTCAGGCAGTTACTATTTTCTTTGGTTAGATACCCGACTTGAGATTTCTGAGCCATAGAGTAGAAAAACAAGGTGTGGGGCTGTTTTCTTGAAAAGCCAAAGGTTTGGGCTTGATTCTTAACATTGAAACTAAAAGCACATTCTTGGATGTTCAAGGTTCAAATGGTCAAAATGGTAGCACTGTTGAGAAAATACTTTTCTCAGGAAATAGGGAAAACGGGTACATAGTAACACATCCTCAGTCCAAATCCTCCCTCCTTCCTTTTCCCTATTCTTTCCTATTCCCCATGTCCTTTCACTCCACACAAATGCATGTTCTTTTTCAGATACACATTCACACATTCATTCATTCATTCAGTGATAACCAGATATATGCTCACACAGAGTGCTAGACAAAACCAGTGTCTCATCTGTCTGTGGGGAGGGTTCAGTGTAGGGAACAAACCAACTCAACACAGTGGGATGGGAGGGAAAGGGGTACACCCCAAAGAGTGCCCTGTTCTGCCCCAGGAGCCAGAGATGGCTGTTGTTAGGGATGGTGGGAACAGGTGACTGGGAGAAACAGGTGATCCAGGTAAAGAAAGGGGCATGTGGGTAGGCCTGGAGTCGAGGGGAGAACATGAGGAATTTGAAAAACTTGAACTGTGGGTAGAAAATGGGCTAGAACAAAAGACAAAGATTCAGGCAAATCCCCACTTCATCTGCACTCAGGTAAGAAACGAAGTTGGCATTAAAGAGAATGCTCCATAGATGGCTGTAAGGGCAGTCAAAGACTGGAAAGTCCGTTAATCTTTTTAAAGAATCGTTTTCTCGAGACTGAATTCACATGCTAGAATAATTCCCCCATGGAAAGGCACAAGCCAGTGGTTTTAAGTACATTGAGAGTTGTGCAATTATCACCAGTACCTATTAGCGTCATTCTGGTTCCACACCCCACCCCAATCTTAGGCAACCACAGTTCTACCTTCAGTCTGCGTGGATTTGCTTGTTCCAGACTTTGCATATAAATAGAATAAAAGAATTTGGTGGAGGGGGGAGGTTGGTGACTGGCTTTTCGCATAGCATAAGGTTTTGAAGGCTCATCTCCGTTGTTGTGTGAATCACTACTTTATTATTTTTTATGGTTGAATCTTATTCCTTGTGTGCCTAGACCACATTTTGCTTCTCCGTTTTATCAATTTGGTAAACATGGGTGGTTTTGGCGATCATGAAAAATGCTACTGTGAACGTTCATGTTCAAGTTTGTCTATGAACATGTGTTTTCATTCTCTGGGGTATATAGCCAGGAGGGAGATTGCAGGTCAGATGGTAATTCTATTTGTAACATTTTGAGGAATTGTCAAACTGTTTTTCAAAGCGGCTGCAGCGTTTTATGAAGTGCATGGCCTCCCTGGCGCTTGTTATCATCTGTCTTTTTATTTTAGTTGACCTAAGTAGGTACAAAGTAGCATCTCAAGTTGAGCACCCTCCCATGTGCTTCCAGGCCATTTGAACAGCTTCTTTGGAGAAATGTCCACTCAATTTCTTTGCCATTTTTTAACTAGGGCATTTATCATTTTATTGTTGAGTGCAAAAGTTCTCTATATATCATGGATGTAAGTCCCTTATTGAATATTTGATTTTCAAATATTCCCTCTCATAGCCTTTTCACTTTCCTCATAGTGTTTTCGGAAATATAAAAGTTTTCTTTAACTTTGTTTTTTTTTTTTTTTTTTTTCCTTTTTTGAGACAGGGTCTCAAGCTGTCACCCTGGATAGAGTGTTGTGGCGTCATAGCTCACAGCAACCTCCAACCTCCAACTTAGGCTCAAGCGATCCTCTTAACTCAGTTTTTTCTTTTGCTTTCTTTCTTTCTTTTTTTTTTTTTTTTGAGACAGAGTCTCACTATGTCACCCTTGGTACAATGCTGTAGTGTCACAGCTCACAGCAACCTCAAATTCTTGGGCTCAAGTAATTCTATTGCCTCAGTCTCCCAAGTAGCTGGGATTACAGGCACTCACCACAGCTCTTGGCTATTTTTTGTTGCAGTTGTCATTGTTGTTTAGCTGGCCCGGGCCGGGTTTGAACTCACCAGCCCAGGTGTATGTGGCCAGTGCCCTAACCACTGAGCTACAAGGGCCAAGCCAGAGAGAATTCTTTTTTTTTTTTTTTTTTTGAGTCAGAGCCTCAAGCTGTCACCCTGCATAGAGTGCTGTAGCTTCATAGCTCACAACAACCTCCAATTCCTGGGCTCAAGCAAGTCTCCTGCCTCTGCCTCCCAAGTAGCTGGGAATACAGGTGCCCGCACAATGCCCGGCCATTTTTTGGTTGCAGCCATCATTGTTGTTTGGCGGGCCCGGGCTGGATTCAAACCCGCCAGCTCAGGTGTACGTGGCTGGCACCTTAGCCCATTGAGCCACAGGCGCCGAGCCAAGAATTCTTAATATTTGTAGAATGAGATGTGTATTCAGAGACCTATTTTGAAGAGCCCCTCACCAGATCTCAAGCAAATGCAATGCCCTCAACTCCTGGTAACAGGTTCAAACTCGCCAGCCTCAGTGTAGGTGGCCAGTGCCCTACTCACTGGGCTACAGGTACCAAGCCCAGTTTTTCTATTTTTAGTAGAGACCAGGTCTCGCTCTTGCTCAGGCTGGTCTCGAACCCCCGAACTCAAGCAATTCACCTACCTCAGCCTCCTAGGATTACAAGCATGAGCCACCATGCCTGGGCAGTTTTTTTTTAAATTTTGATGAAGTACAATTCATCTAATTTTTCTTTCACTACTTGTGCTTATGGTTTCATATCTAAGAAACCATTGCTTAACCCAAGGTCATGAAGAATTACTCCTTCAAAGAATTTTACAGTTTTGGCGCTTATTTTTAGGCCTCTGGGACATTTGGAGTTAGATTTGGGAGACAGTGTGAGGCAGGGGCTCTACTTTATTCATTTGCATATGGATAGCCAGTTGTCCCAGCATGAAAGTCACCATTTGGGATTGACAAATCGTCCAGGTAGAAAGAAACAATGTAGCCTCTTTCCTCCCATCATCCCCTAGAAGATGTTTCCTTTGTTCAGAGAGAAGAAGTGGAGGGTCACTCTCAGCTGTCCCCAGCAAGACCTCAGTTCAAGACCAAGAATCCAAGCTAGATGCCTGGTCAGTGGTGGCTCCATGGCGCTTTCCGCAATGGAGATTCAAACAATTCCCTCTGTCTTCATGGCTGAGTTGTGCGCTCTTTACCAGTGTTTTCTTTATGTAAGCACAGCCAGTGGTTCCAGGAGTCAAGGTGACTGATGTACCTATAGCCCTACCCCACTGTAGAAGATGGGACAGCTGCTGGGTGGTTTGGGGACTGGCGAAAGGCCTGGGTGGCCTGAAGGTCACCTTGACATTCTGGTTTTGCCATTTGGTTTGGGCCTGAGGCTCTCGCTTCGCTCAGGGTTCTTCTCGTTGCCGTTGGAATTAGTGTGGGAGAGCCAGCGATGTCCACATCATTTGAGCATCGTCTCGGGGCAAGGGCAGGGACTGAGCTTTCTCATTATAATAATTACAACAGTAATAACAGCTAACGTGTATTGACAACTCACGCTGGGCCAAACGCTGTGCTCACGCCTTTTGCCTGAGCTGCTGCAGCAACTTACCACAAACTCAGTAATGCCTTAAAACAATACAGAGCTGTTCTCCTACAGTTCTGAGGGTCAGAAGCCCAGAATGAGACGTGCAAGGATTAAAAACCAGGGTGTCAGCAGGTCTACCTCCCTCTGGAGGCTTCCAGAGGGAATCTGTTCCCTTGAATTTTCCAGATGCTTGTCCCTCGGCTCCTGGGCCCACATCCTGTCACCTTTCTGCCCTGCTTCCGTGGTCACGTTGCCTTCTCCCTTCTCTGGCCAAGTGTCCTTCTGCTTCCCCTGTAGAAGGGCCCATGATTCCACTGGGCCCAGAATACTCTTCCTCCCTCAAGATCCTTAAGTCAAGCCTGGTGCAGTGGCTCATGCCTGCAATCCTAGCACTCTGAGAGATCGAGGTGGGTGCATTGCTTGAGCTCAGGAGTTGGAGATCAGCCTGAGGAAGAGTGAAGAGCAAGACCCTATCTCTACTAAAAATAGAAAAACTAGCCGAGCTTTGTGGCAGGTGCCAGTACTCCCAACTACTTGGGAGGCTCAGGCAGGAGGATCGCTTGAGCCCAAGAGTTTGAGCTGTGAGCTATGATACCACGCACTCAAGTGAGGGTGACAGAGTGAGACTCTGTCTTAAAAAAAGAGAGAGAGAGAGAGAGATGTTTAACCCAAGCACATCTGCAAAGTCCTTTTTGCCATATAGGTCAACATGCACAGGTTCCAGAGATTGCGACCTGAATATCTTTGGGGGCCATTATTGATGTAAAGAATTAATATTTGTTGAATGAGGCCGAGTGCAGTGGCTCACGCCTATAATCCCAGCACTCTGGGAGGTTGAGGCAGGTGGATTGCCTGAGCTCATGTGTTTGAGACCAGCCTGAGCAAGAGTGAGACCCCATCTTTAAAAATAGCCAGGCATTGAGTTGGGTGCCCACAGTCCCAGCTTCTCTGGAGGCTGAGGCAAGAGGATCAGTTCACCCCAAGAGTTTGATGTTGCTGTAAGCTATGGCACCACAGCACTCTACAGAGGGCAGCAGAGTGAGACTCTGTCTCAAAAATACATATATATTTGTTGAATGAATGAGTGAATTTTAGCTGTTCAGTATTACTCTTGACAGCATCTTGATTTTGCCCTTTCAGAAATACTTGGTCCCTTCTCCTTCAGGTGTCTCTCAAATCTCCTCTTCAGTGGGGATTTCCTGACCCCAATTTAACATTACAACTTTCTCGCCCACCACACACTCCCCCAATCCCCTTCTCCCCCACAGCCTTTTGTCTTTTAACATACCACCTGATTTTCTTATTATGTTCATTGATGTTTAATCTGTCTTCTTCACTAGGATGGAAGTTCTATGGGGCAAGGATTTTTCTGTTTAGTCTCAGATGTATCCTAGGGGTCTAGAACAGTGCCTGGTGCATGGCAGGTGCTTGATACACATGTTGGGTGAACAATGAACTGAGCAGCCTCACTGAGTCTCTCTCAGCTGCAAGTCTGGTTCTTTATCTTCTGTAGCTGATCTCAGCTTTCATGACAATGAAGGCATTGGCCTGTGGTGATGCCGATCAATTCTAGGTAACCAGCCCCAGCACAGTGGCTCACGCCTGTAATCCTAGCACTCTGGGAGGCCAACGCAGGTGGATTCCTTGAGTTCAAGAGTCTGAGACAGCCTGAGCAAAAGCGAGACCCCCTCTCTACTAAAAATACAAAAACTAGCCGGGTGTTGTGACAGGTGCCTGTAGTCCCAGATTCAGGAGGCTGAGGCAAGGGGATTGCTTGAGCCCAAGAGTTTGAGGTTGCTGTGAGCTATGACAGTGAGCTATGATGTCACAGTACTCTACCCAAGGCGACAGAATAAGACTCTCAAAAAACAAACAAACAAACAAAAAAACCAAAACTCTAGTTGGCCAATCTCAATTTTTGCAAGAATCTGTGCATTTCCTCAACTTTTCTGATAGCTAAAATAGGGATGGCTCTAATACTTTTGATTTTTGTGTAAACATGATAGTGCTTTGAGGCTACAAAATGATACAGAATTGCAAACTGTTGATGATAAGGGGAGTAATTTTTGTTAAGTGGCAACAGACTATCTTGTACCCTACTCCATGCATCTCGTAAATATTTATTTCCTCACAATAAGTATAAAACTCACCATGTATGTGACAAAAGCTTTATATAAAACACTATTATCCTCACGAAAATCATGAGGATAAAAAACTGAGGTTCAGAGAACTCAGGCCACTCAATCAAAGTCACCCAGATAGAAAGTGATGGAGCAGGGCTTGAACTGAGAATCTAATTCTTTCTGATGCCAACAGCAACATCCGTCACTCCTAATACACTCCTAATGGTGGAGAAAGGGACAGCCACCTAGGAGGAAGGTGAGGAGCCGTCTACCAACTATAGCACCTTGAAATCTATAATTTACCTTAAAATGCACAGTTACAGCATCCTATGTGTTAGACCCGTGCTTGTTTTAATATCAAAGAACTTCCCACAAATCTTTACATGCAGTAATGCTTTGGGGAGGGGGTGTGCCCCTGTGTACCTCTCTGCCACTCCTTCAACTTCACATCCCATCTTTCCACATCATGTGTTTGTTGTTTATGTTTGAATTTTATATTCCATTGGATTAGAAGCTCCCGGAGGGCAAGATCTGAATCTGATTCCTCCTTTCTCCCTGCCAAGGCCTGGCCCAGAGCCCAGCATGAAATGAGCACATAGATGGTGAATTTGGCAAAGAGGAATCAAATCCCTGCTTAAGCAAGTCAGGTGCCACAGGCAACAGACGGTTACAAAGTGGTCCTTGCTCTCAAGACTTTATGTTGAGCTGAGCAGGCCTAAGCTTCTAGAATCTGCTAGGAAAGCATCTTCCCAAAACTCTCACCCCATTTTAAAGGCTTAGGATTGCATTAAGTCAATAAAAGAAACAGGTGGGTAATTGACAACAAAGTTTCATTAAATAGGACAGATTTTGTGAAAAGTATCATAACAACCTGTTCCTCTGGAAAGGCAGCATTGTATCAATTGAAGAGCACACCTTAAAGTCCCAAAGTACAAATTACCGGTGTTGAAACCACCATTTCCCAAGAGGGAAAGTTGAAAACATCGTCACTATGCCAGATGCTATCTTTCTTTGGCAGAAGTTATTAACCTTGGATCAATTGGACCTCGACGGTCATGTTCAGACCTTTAGCAGCCCAAATAAATGCATGATCCTTTTTGAAGCACTTGAGTGGGTTTGGGGTTTATCAGTTTCAATTCTATTCATCAAATATTCCCCAAGCTCCAGGTATGGGGCCGGGATGCAGAGAGGCAGTGACGTGTGGTGAATGGTTCACACACTGCACAGTAAGGCAAGGATTCAAATCTCCATGAATCAGCGGAGGACATTAGCACAGGACAGGCTTTCACCTCGCTGAACCTCAGTCTATTGAACTACAACACGGAGGTCCTAATACTTACCTTGCAGGTGGGTGTACGGATTTGTTAGGGTAACAGACATAAAGCTCCTTGTGCAGGGAATTGTGCTGCACTCCACACAGTGGTAATCAGAGAAAAATTAAGAAAATGATCCAATTTCAGGAAACTCCTAGTTTGGTAAAAAGACAAATACGTTAACGGATAAATGTCCTTAATGTGGTGGGTATGGGTGTTTTTTAAAGCTAACTTTTACTGAGCACTTATGCATCAGCCACTGCACTATACAATTATACCTGGATAATTTCATTCATTCTGCATATGACTGTATACAGCAGGAACCACAATTATTCCCAATGAGGGGCCTGAGGGTTGGGCAGTGTGAGTCACTTGCTCGGGGTCACAGAGCTGGTAGAAGCCAGATTAGAACCTTGACTTTTGTCTTCAGAGGGAGAGTTCAACTCACAAACAATAAGGCGGAAGGAGCATGAGGAGGCTTCACATGCAGAGAGGTGAGCAGGAGTTTTTCAGGCACCAAAGTCATGGGAGAAGGTGTTCAGACAGGAGGGGAGAGCAGAGAGGAAGAGCCAGCAGGATGAAACAGCTCTGTCTGTTCAGAAACTCAGGTGGGTGGTGTAGGGTTTGGGATGGAGCAGGATAAGGAACTAGAAAAGGAGGGAAGGATGAGTGGGGGAAGGCCGGATGGCGAGACGCCTCCAATGCCCGGCGCAAGGATGTGGAGGAAAGGGGCACCAAAGGTGGGATCTCTGCCTGTGGGGCATGGAACTACTCGCCTATGTTCAAAGACATTACTCCGGACAGTATATTTGCATAATCAGGCGACATCATATTTTCCAACTCAATTATTACTGTCGAGACATTGCTAATGCACACATCTCACTCCCTCCCTACTAGCCAACAGGTTCCTTAACTCCAGGGTTGGCCCTGATTGCTTTTGGCTCCCACAAGTGCCTGGTATATGGTAGGTGCTTAAAATCTTCGTTAAATGAACAAGTAGTTAAAAGCATGCACATTTAGGTTGATGAACCTCTGACTGGATTTAAGAAAATGCATGTATTTGAAGTAGATTATAGCCCTCAATGAAAAAGGACAAACAAAAAACTCCTAGAAGAAAGCATAGGAGAATATCTTCATGATGGAAAAGATTTCTTTTCTTTTCTTTTTTTTTTTTTTCAGACAGAGTCTCAATTTGTCACCCTCAGTAGAGTGCTGTGGCGTCATAGCTCACAGCAACCTCCAACTCTTGGGCTCAAGTGATTCTCTTGCCTCAGCCTCTGGAGTAGATGGGACTACAGAAGCCTGCCACAACGCCCAGCTATTTTTGCAAACGGGGTCTCTCTCTTGCTCAGGCTGGTCTCAAACCCGTGAGTTCAAGCAATCCACCTGCCTGGGCCTCCCAGAGTGCTAGGAGGAAAAGATTTCTTAAACAGAACATGAATAGTACGAGCCGTAAAATTGACAAATTGAGACTCATGAAGATTAAGAATGTTCATCAAAGACACCATTTGAGGTAAGCCACCATTGGACTAGGAGAAGAAATTTGTCTTTGTATATAAATTTGTATAATAAAGAACTCCTTAATATAAATTTGAAAATCCAATTCTTAAAAATGAGGCAGAACTCTGATGATCACATAACTCTCCAAATCAGCAGTGGTAAAAAAGTGTATGATCAGGCTCGACATCATTGGTTAACAGGGAAATACAGATGAAAACAAGGTATCACTACACACCCATCAGAACAGGTATAATTAAAAGACTGATACTACCAATTATTGGAGCATGTGAAGCAACTGGAACTCTCATACATTACTGGTGGGAGTATAATTTTATACAGCCACTTGGGAAAACTGTTCGACAATATCTACTAAAGCAAAGGATACCTGCCTATCTGCCTGATGACCCAGCAATTGAACTCTGGGCCACAGAGCTTTCCCCATGTGAAAAAAGTACATAAATCCAACCATATATTATAAAATGTTCCTAACAGCCTTATTACATATTTAAGAATGTTCCCAACACCATTATTAAAATAGTCCCAAAGCAGAAATAATGCATTATCTATTGAGAGGAAAATGGATAAATAAATTGTAGCATATTCACACAATGGCATAGTCATAGCAATAAAGAACCAGCTATTGCTACAATAAAATGCAAGAATCTCAAAGACATTTTATATATATATATATATTTTTTTTTCTTTTTTTTGTGAGACAGAGTCTCACTCTGTTGCCCAGGCTAGAGTGCCATGGCACGGTATCAGCCCAGCTCACGGCAACCTCAAACTCATAGGCTCAGGCGATCCTCCTTCCTTGACTTCCCAGGGAAGCTGGGACTACAGGCTTCCACCACGATGCCCAGCTAATTTTTCTATTTTTAGTAGAGTTGGGGGAGCTCATTCTTGTTCAGGCTGGTTTCGAACACCTAACCTCAAGCAATCCGCCTGCCTCGGCTTCCCAGACTGCTAGGATTACAGGCGTGAGCCACCATGCCCAGCCTCAAAGACATTATATTGAGTGAAAGCATTCAAGACCAGGAAAAATGAACCAATAGTGGCAGACATCAGAACAGTAGTTTCCTCTGGTGGTAGAGACTGCAGGTGGGTCTGAGGGAGCCTTCTGGGTTACTGGAAATGTTGTCTCTTTTGACCTGGCTGCTGATTTCACATGTGTATCCACACAGAAAAATTCCTTCAGCCATACGCTTAAGATGAGTGCACTTTACTGTCTGTTACACCTCAATAGCGAGACTTGTAAAAGATTTTTAAAAGATAAAGTAGTGATTAGTTTCAAAACTTGCTGATTGAAAGAAGAGACATATTGCATAAAAATATAAGAATGGGTTTAAATGTTAAGAAAGTAAATAAAAGGCATGAAACATGAAATAAAAGGAGTAGAATGGAATGTTTGAAGAGCTGGAATAGAAAACAAAAATGTCAGATGACATTAAAAATAGATAAAATCCACCTAAAAGCCAGCATTAACGTTAGGGGGAAATGAGCAGTGAGGCTGCCAACCCAGAATTGGAGGAGGGTAGCTGGTGGGCCCCTGTTTGGACAAAGGAAGAAAGTAGACTTTAACTTGACTAGATTTTGACTTGAAAGTCAATGAGGAACTAATAATTCTCAAAGTGGACAAGGGCACCCTGGGAAACAAAGACGGTGATGATGGTGATGATAACAGTCACCAATACAGCAGCACTTAGCATTTACTGAGCACCTACTATGCTCCAGACGCCCTTGGGCACACTTAGCATTTACTGAGCACCTACTAGTACTGAGCAGCACTTAGCATTTACTGAGCACCTACTAGTACTGAGCAGCACTTAGCATTTACTGAGCACCTACTAGATGCCCTTGGGCACACTTAACTTCATCAGTATCAGCTCATTCATCCACTCAGTGAAGGCTGCTGGCATTGTCCCGTTTTTTACAGAGAGAGAAACGGACGAAGTAACTTACTCAAAATCTCTCTTCCTGGGAGGAAGAGAACCAGGAGGAGGCAGCTAGGAAACTTACTGAATTAAATGAATTTAAAAAAGACTTTAGAGACCTTTAAACAGACCTAAAGCACAGGCAAATTACTGACATGATATGAAGTCTTCAGAATAAGCCAACTCGTTATAGCTCCAGCAGTAGATTGGCTCAAATTCTGAGGGGAGGACAACATTTGAGCATCTTGTACATGCTTTGTATACAAACAACGAACAGCACCCATACTAAATGTAAAGGGTAGAAAGTACAAAGCAGTGCACCTTAGTAGGGGGGAATAAAGGTTTTTGCATTGGACCTCATTTTATTTTTTTTTATTAAATCATAAACACACAGATCATGTATACATTAATGCATTTCTGGGGTATAGTGTGCTGATTTCATATAGAATTAGGAATGCTAACATCACACTGGTTAATATATACCTCATGTCATTTACTTAGTTATTGTGTTAAGACATTTATACTCTATTCTAATAGCGCTGACATGTACCCTTGCATTATGCACTATTGGTGTGATCCCACCATTCACCCTCCCTCCATCTGACCTCCTCCCTCCTTCATCTTGGGCCATAGTTGTGATCTATTCTTCATATGAATGGACCCCATTTTAAAGAAGTTATTGGGACAACCTATGCCCACCCAGAGCTATTCTACTGAGAACGTCTAAAGTTTGGAATTTTCATTTCAGGTCCTTTGAATCACTCTTGATAATTCATCTTCTTTCAAGCTGACAGTGTCACGTTACACAGCAAGAGATGAAAAAGTCCAGGAAAACATTCATTCAATACATAAATATTTGCTGAGCACATACGATATGCCAGGCTTTGTTTTAAAGGCTAAGGATATAGTGGCAAATAGGAATCCTCGCCAAGCCTCGTGAAACCCGATCATAATCGAGGGAGACACACAACACGCAGATATACATACATAATGTTAGGTGGAGATTACACACGGTGGGGAAAAAAATGAAGCTGGCTCAGGGGAGGCATTATCCAGGAGGGTAAGTGAAGGCCTTTTGTAGGAATTGACATGTGAGCTCCTAATAAGCAGAATGAATATGGGGAAGGAGACTTCCAGTAGAAAGCCCCTGAGGTGGGGATATGCTCGGCCTGTTCAAGGACAAGCAAGAAGGCTGGTTTCTTGGTGCATACAACAGGAGGGGGAAATGGTAAGAAATGAGGCCACCAAGGAGCGGAGGAACAGATCACACATGGCTTTGTTGCCCACAGTGAGTGCGTTAGATTTTTTTTTTTTCTCTAAGGTTGATGGACAGTCACTGGAGGGGCATTGAACCAGGAACTGACTTGATCTGATTACCCTGTGAGGAGAAAAAATTCCTCACAGGAAAAAAAAGGCGAGGGAGAGGAAGCACGGGGTGAGCAGTTAGGCTGGGGCAAGAGAGCTGAGCAGTGGCTGGATCAGGGATTTTCCAGGGAGGTGGTAAAAAGTGCTGGATTCAGAAGACAGTTTTGCAGGTAGAGCTGCAGGATTTGCTGGGGAATCAAATTAAGAGCACAAGACATGGCGGTCAAAAATGACCCTAAGTTTCTGCCTTTGGGTCAATAAATGGTGTTGCCATTTATTTGGAGAATGATTAGGTGTAAGGGATAAAATCAGGAGTTTATTTTCTGATCTGTTAAATTCTGGATGTCTGTTGAATATTCAACTGATGACACCAAAGCATGCTGTTAAATACACCAGTTTGGAGTACAGCAGGGAATTATGAAAAACAAAAGGGAAGTAATCCCTAATTGGTAAAAACAAAACAAACAAACAAAAAAAAACACTGTCCTGTCTATTTCCATTTATTCATTCATCTACTTATTGAGCACCTGCTGTATGCCAGGCACTGTGCTGGGTGCTTGGGTGGGGCACAGCTTGGATTTGGACAGAAACAGTCACTACCTTCGTGGAGCTTCATTACAATTATTTCACTGGTTTCTGAGAAACTTCTCTAAGTACTGTGTTAATATGCAGAATCTCAAGCGTTACAAATACTGAGATGTTCTCTGACTCAGCAGTTTAGAAGAGCTTAGATTTTTTTCGGAAAGAAAAGAGCTATATATAGATTTGGACAAATGTCAGATTTATCCAATAAAATAGCTGAAGTCTACCTTAAAATGAATCAGAAGAGCCTGTCTCAAGCAAATTATGTTTCTGATGAGTCAATTTGGTGTAATGGAAAAGCTTACAGGACTGGAAGGCAGAAGATTTGGGCCTCAGTCTGTTCTGCCCTGACTAGGTCACATGGATGACCTCGACTGAATCCTTTGCTCATTTGAATTTCTTGTCAATAAAATGAATCTGTTGGATTTAATGTTTTCTAAAGGATTTTCAAAATAATAATTTTTTTCTTTGTAGTACTTCTTTTACTGGACTCTCTTAACAGTTATTAAAAAATAAAAGCTCAAACCCTCAAGGGGATTCTTCTCTTAAGGATTCATTTTGCAAAGCAATAGAAAGCTTTTTTTTTTTTTTCCTTTTGGCAAATGGAAATTTTTGGGGGGGTTTTTTTAATGATGGTAAAAATGATACATTGTCAATGCAGAAAATGTAAATAAAAGCACAAAAGAGTAAAAAGCCTCTATAATACCACTGAGATAACTATGCCTGCTATCATCATTCATTGTACTTAAAAAACATTTGTTGAATGAATGATTATTATTAGTACCTTCAAACATCATTTTTGGTCTTCAGACCAGGATTAAAAAAAAGATCCTTTCCCCAGAGGTTGTTTTGCCTCTACGTCAGAACAACTCAGGATAGTAGTTACCAGAGACTGAAACTGTCAGGACGATATTGTATCTCTTAGATCACACATTTCACAATGACAGTTGATCTCTGATACCTGTGAAATGTAGGGAACAGTAACATTAAACACACCATTCTTATGGTCACAAATAATACCAAGCGCGGCTCAGTTTGAGCAATGTCTAGAAAGCCTGCAGAACAGTCCACGGTGCTCTGCTCAAGCAGGAGTGGTTCCTTGTAGTATTAGGAGGGTAAATTCTGCCTCCCAAATCCTTCCTCCCTCATAGCACCAGGATAAACCTTCCCAGGGCACCTGAATTCCAGTCAACACATCTTACTGGGAACCTGGCATCGTTTTGGTTGTCAACTTCCTTTTCAGTAAACTAAGATGGTTTTCTGATTGCCAGGGAAGATGAATTAGTCAGAACCTGTCTGTAGACCCCACACTACATCATTCCCCCCAAAGCATTAGTTGCTAATGTTGAAAGCTGAAACACTCAACCTGTGAATCTGAATTTTCAGAATCTCTTGAAAAATTGTTAGATCTGGCACCACTGGGCCCTTATCCCACAGAGTAGTCAGCTAGAGCTGAAGGTTGTGTTCTTCAGCTCCCCAACCCCCACATAGCCTTATTGTCTCACCTCCTGATCCCCACACTGTTGTCTTTGCTCATTTACCTGATTTGCTATCTCTAATTACATAGAACATTGAGGGGGCACCTACTAAGCACCAGGCAGTCCGTAAGTCCCAGGAAATAGGTGGATACAACACAGCTCCTACCTTGGAAGAGTTCACAATCCAACATGGAATAGCTGTATCAAATAGTAAATTGCAGTGAGGTGTGATAAGTGCAGCACAGAAAGCATGAACATGGAGGGAGCATAGAGATGGCTGACCCACTCTGTCCTGGGAAGCTGGTCAAAGATTTCCTGAAGGTCATGTTTGTGCTGGGTTTTGAAGGATGGATACGAGTTCACCAGGCAGATGGGGTGGTGGAGAATATTGGAAAAAGCAAGGGGTGATATTAAAAGAATATATAAAGTCTTCTGCCTGTTAGCTGCCTGTTGCACAGGTGACCTTCTCAAGCTAGCAATTATCTTTCTGCTTATTGATATCAGTCTGTCTACGAGACTCTGCCAAAGGCATCCATTCCTTCCGTCAAAACAACAGATAAATTTCACCTCTACCAGGAAGAGGATGCCTGACTAATCCCCACTCATTTGCTTCAACTAAGGCAATACTCCCATTCTGTGATAATTAGTTATCTGACTGTGATTCTGCTACTGAAGCTCTTTGCTTTATTTTGGAAGCTCTGATATTTGAAGAATAGACCCATATCCAAGCAATTAATCAATAAGTAGTTATCAAATATCCACATTGAGTAGAGAACTCTCCCTGCCATATACACCCAAGGGACTGTAACTGGTCAACATACAGAGGTGGTCAACATAGGAACTTCCATTGAGTATAGGAGGCACATGTGCAGTCTGTGAAAATTAGATTAACTCAAGGAGTGGTCAACTATGGAGGTGCTACTCTATATCATTTTTTACTCCAATGACAGCCCAGCTGAGAAAAAAGACAAACATAATTAAGAACAGAGACTACAATTCAGAAAACATTTGTTAATTGCCTGGTATCCACAGTTTATTTTAATCCCTCCCTACATCCAACATTAAGTGGGCACTACTATGTTCCAAGCACTGCCAAGATACAATAATCACACAAGGCAGCAGATGACATGAATAAATAAACCCATTACAATAAGATTCCTGGCCAGGCACAGTGGCTACCACCTTTAATCCTAGCACTCTGGGAGGCTGAGTCTGGTGGATTGCTTGAACTCAGGAGTCAGAGACAAGCCTGAGCAAGAGCAAGGCCCCTTATCTACTAAAAAATAGAAAAACTAGCTGGGCATCGTGGTGGGTACCTATAGTCCCAGCTACTTGGAAAACTGAGGCAAGAGGATTGCTCAAGCCCAAGAGTTTGAGGTTGCTGTGAGCTATTATGCCACAGTACTCTACCCAGGGTGACAGAGAGATACTCTGTCTCAGGCAAAAAAAAAAAAAAAAAAAAAAGTTTCTTGTCAAAGCAATGTTCAAATTACAGCAATTTCCAGTGGCACCTGTGGCTCAGTGGGTAAGGCACCGGCCCCATCTACTGAGGGTGGTGGTTCAAACCCTAGCCCCGGCAAAACTGCAACAACAACAAAAAAATAGCCAGGCGTTGTGGCAGGTGCCTGTAGTCCCAGCTACTTGGGAAGCTCAGGCAAGAGAATCGCCTAAGCCCGAGGAGCTGGAGGTTGCTGTGAGCTGTGACATTACAGCACTCTACCGAGGGTTAATAAGTGAGACTCTGCCTCAAAAAAAAAAAAAAGTACAGCAATTGCTTAGAGAGTTAGAGAGTGTCCACTGTTCCCAGGGATACGAAGCCAGAGAAGATGAGCTGCTTATCTTGTGTTTTCCCTTTTATTATTGTATTTTTCAACACACACAAAAATAGAGTACTCCAACAAATCTACATATACACATTGTGTGGCTTCAATAATTAATAATTCATGGCCACTTTTGAGTCATTTATATACCTACCTGCTACCCCATCCCTTTATTTTGTTTCGAAGCAAATCCTAGACAATTTTTATCACTGCATCAATGAACACTGAGCTGCGTTTGGAGGAATCAAAAATGTGTGGATTATCCATTAATGCACTTCTGCCTCTCTTATTCTTCTGCCTTGAAGGCAGTTTATTTTATTTATTTTTGAGACAGAGTCTCATTATGTTGCCCTTGGTAGAGTGCCGTGGGGTCACAGCAACCTCACACTCTCTAGCTTAAGTGATTCTTTTGCTTCAGCCTCCTAAGTAGCTGGGACTATAGGTGCCCGCCACAATGACCGGCCATTTTCTTTTTTGTTGTTGTTGCAATTGTCATTGTTGTTTTAGTTGGCCCAGGCTGAGTTCGAGCTGCCTCCATGTATGTGACTGGCACACTACCCACTGAGCTACGTGGGCTGCCCCAACTCTGACGGTGACAAGTCTTTGCTTTGGCTGAAGGAAAAGACTGGGCTGATCCAGTGAAATCTCCATTCTTCTTTGTCTGTTGTGCTGACCACATTCTTCTGGTCCTTGGTCCTCATAAAAATAACTGTTTGGAGGTTTATTGAGCACCTAATGTTTGCACAAAATGACAGTTACATTCCATACTCCTATGTATCCTCAGCAACCTCCAGAGAAACTTCAGAACTGCGGGGTTTGCCCTGCCAGTTGGACTGACGCAGAGTTGCTGCCCGTCACAGCTTTTAAGGTCACTGGGTTGGGAGCCTGGTTGAATGTAAACATCTGGCCTCTCCACCACTCACCCCTTTGGCATTTCCTGTCTCTCCCAGAAAGGTACCAACATCCATGCAGTTAGTTACTCAATCCAGGTTTTTTCTTGACCACCTCCCCCTCACAATGCCATTGATTCTTTCCAAGCAGTCCACTATTGTTCACCTCCTTCATCACATTTTCATCCAGGATACCATTCTCTTCTCTCAAGTACTGGAATATCTAGGCATCTATCTGACCTTTTGCACCCCCATTCTCATTCTCCACGAAGTAGCTGAGTGGTCTTTATAAAACCCCCTGGTCAAAACCCTTCCATGGTTCCTAACACCTTTGGGATTAAGACTGACCTCCTCGCCACAGCCAAGGAGGCCCTGCAAAATTTAAGGCCTCCCACCTATTTCTCCGCCTTCATCTGCTACCTCTCCCTAGCCCGCAACCAAATATTTTTTCAGGGTCTGTTCACTCTGGTCTTTGCTCTCTCACCCGGGAAGCTCCTATTCTCTCACAAACTATGAAACTAGGCTCGGCGCCTGAGGTTCAGCGGGCTAAGGCGCCAGCCACGTACACCTGAGCTGGCGGGTTCGAATCCATCCCGGGCCCGCCAAACAGCAATGACGGCTGCAACCAAAAAATGGCCGGGCATTGTGGCCGGCGCCTGTGGTCCCAGCTGCTTGGGAAGCGGAGGCAAGAGACTCGCTTGAGCCCAGGAATAGGAGGTTGCTGTGAGCTGTGATGCCAGAGCACTCTATCCAGGGTGACAGCTTGAGGCTCTGTCTCAAAAAAAAAAAAACAAAAAAACGAAACTATATCTACTGTTCTCTTGCTTACAGGTGTGTTAGTTAGTTAGTTATCCCAGTCCACAACAACATGAAGTTTTCATTTTGCAGAGGGAGAAACTGAGGATGGGCACACCTTATCCATGGCCATACAGGTAATGA